>BQKZ01000116.1:168276-180269 GCA_036244855.1 Temnopleurus reevesii | reverse complement strand
TTTTTTGGGGGGGGGGGGGGTGGTGTTGGGATGGGGCGGGGTATGATGGCGTGGAAATATTGTCTAGGAAAACCTTTCATCTAACAATTTTTCACGAAGTGACGGGAGCCAAAGGGTATTGTTTCATGAAGACAAAGAAATCCCGACATAGCGCCAATTCAACGGGCATCCTATCGAACAACGTGTCAATTCTATAAGGGGACAAGTTTCAATGGATGTGTAACTTATATCGTGTAACAAGCCCCTCTGGCCACTGTCACTTCGTGAAAATACAGACGAATTAAAGCTGTGGGCATGTTTGCTATGGTTTGGAGACAATAGACTATTACCCAGAAGCTTTGTGTAACCAACCGTTCTTGTCTGTTATTAGTTGGGGAGGGGTGGGGAGTATAATGTCGAACTTTGTCACAGAGTCTATACACCCCATCCCGCCATCATCGTCCCTTCGCTCTGTATTCACTCCCACTTCTTCTTCACACAAACCTCGCTTATCTTTAGACACTATTTGAACGAACCAAATCTGATAAATTGGAACCCAAGAATTACAATGCAGAAGAAAATAGTGATTTATCACATTCATTTTTAGTTTTGAATTTTTGATTGATGGGGGAATTCCCAACTATATTTCATTTCATTTATTCTATTTTATTTCATCACGGAGAAACTTGCATCCTACAGCTGTTCTGCTGTATGTCATTTAAATATATTAGGGCAAATCAAGTAATTATAAAAATCAATGCAAAGTTGAGATTATTGTGTACATTGCATTTTGTTTGTAGTAGATTGCATAAGTGAGTAAGGGAAAATAATGGAGATCGAGGGTGCATTTGATATGCGCATTTCTTATTGCCAATTCTTATAGGCAATTTCTAAACACATAACGTTCCCATTCCGCATAAAGAAAAGTTTTAAATCACTACCAGCATTCAATTCTTCGGTTGTTTATTATTTAATTTCATATTACATATCTCTGATTTCATATTATTTATTTGATTTCTTACATGGCAGATTAAATCACCACACACTGGTATGTGTGTCGATAGTATGAGCAGACAGGATACAGCAGGAGGGGAGGTAAGTACATTAATCATATAAAAAAGGAAATTAGCTTCATTCGATGGAGGGCAGATTAGTTAAACACCCTGACCATAAAAAAAATTGTATTTTTATTTTCAGGTGAATATTGAGAGAATGAGCTTAAAGTGTAAGATGCAATTTATTGAATATTTAGTTTCTTCCTGCCGCTCAACTACTAATAATAACAATTATAGATGCACTTTATATAGCGCACGTATTAACTTTGCCAAGTGCTCAATTACATAATTTTGCCCATTTTGGCTTTTTGCTTGTCGTTAAACCAATTATATACAAATATATTAACAAAATCTACTATTGTCATCATTACCATCTCCTAAAACTGCGAAGAATTTAACAGTTCCCGGAATAATATGCGGAGGATTTTGTTTATGAATCGAATGACTGATTTCATTGTAAGTTCATTCTTGACAATGGTTATCGTTGTAATGTCTTCCGTCACTTTTGCTTAACTGTATTGGAATTAGGAATTTATTCATTCGAACGTCATCGACATATACAGCCAACATTTTGTTTTTATTACATTTCTTCATATACATTGTGTTATGTTAAACAAATTGTACAAAATAAAGAAAATATGAATGGTTTATTTACAATAATGAAACAATTAATTGATGAATGATGAATTTACCGAAATGAGCAATTAAGTTATCATGATAGAGTTTCATAATTTTAATGAAGTGTTCTTTTTTCGTGCAATTTTCCCTAATGTTTTCAAACAAGGTAATTCTAGAATTAAATGGATTTCGTCACCGACCTTTCCCATTTCACATTCATTACAAAATCGGAACAGTTAGCATCTCTGAAAACTGTTGAAGATTCCTAAGTCACTAAACATAAATTATTTCTTAACAGGCTGGTGTTTATTACTGCCACGGTATGGGAGGTAACCAAAGGTTTCGTCTGACAGGGCCCGGTCAAATCATTCTCATGGATTTTTGCTTCTATGTGGATGGGTTAAAGGTCAGGATCGATAAGTGCAATAGAGTTCATGGACCATCNCTGTGATTGGTCAGTTTCGCTCTGTGTGACAAGATGGCAGCGCCCATGGAATCAAAATCAGTGTCTCCCGAAAACACAAATGGGACCACAACAATGAAGGAAGAAGTGGACATTTATCGTGAAACACCTGTCAGGTATCTAGGTAATGAAATTAATGATATGCTAATTGATAAAATTGTGTTGAATCTTGATGCAGGGACTATTTACACGAGTTAAATCTGTTCTTGTTGACTATCAGTCCCATGTAATAGTTTTGCTGTGTGGGAGCTGGATATATCTTGTTCGTTTCATATTTCATTACCCCCCCCCCCCCTCCCCCACAGGTCGAGAAGTCTATCCAACAGCAGATTTTTCAAAGAGATCCGTTCCATGATAAACGCATTTTAAGGATCTTAGTTTTGATCCTGCACCCCTATAAAATGTCAACATCATAATGTGAAAATAGCAAAAGTAGTAGTATTATTACTCGCAGTATTAGTAATGATGATAATAGTAATGATAATGATAATACAAATCGACAATACTGATAATAAGCATTTGAAATATATCATTATTATTGCAACTAATTTCTGCTGCAAATCAAGCCAATCAAGATTCCTCTAAAATGAACTACATTGTATAAATAAGCAAAATTTACAAACTCAATATTCACATACGAATGAACATCTGGTTATGATAAACAAATTAAAAATATTGATCTCCTAATTTTAACGCTTTTTTCAATAATTCCATGCATTGATTATATGAATTTAACGTTGATTAGTTTTTTCACTAGATTGTGCTAAACAATCCTGTTCCGTGTGGGAAAAGAACAACTGGCATATAAGATATTGATCCATCAATTAAAATGTCCTTCCTTTATTTTTTTTTTTCAGTGGTAAGGGAATGGGGACATAGGTTAGGATTGCAAGTCCTTGGAATAATTTTAATATTTTGCCAGATGGTTTTGATAGTGACACCCCATTCACGCTTATACGATGAGCAACCGGATGAACATCGGACGTTTTTTTTCCTATCAGACAATGAAAAATGAACATATAAATCAAAAGAAGAGTCTACCCCTAAATGATATTTCTTCAACATGAGCAGAAAACTCAGATGAGCGGAGCAAAAAAAAAAAGGTTTGAGAAAAATCGGACAACTAATAAGAAAGTTAAGAATGTTTCGATATCTAAATAAATTGGCAACTGATTACGTCATGGGTGCACAAAATGTTACCTTTTCTCCAAAAATATGATATCCTCGAAAATTTAACATATATGGGATATCTTCACGATAGATATGTAGATTTCCTATTTGCATGTTTGCATTCATACAAACTGTATCTTTTTGTAGAGATTTTGCACCATGAATAAATGAAAATTCTGATAACTAGTGCACCCCTAATTCCATCAAATTGGCAACATGTCTGAAGTTTTTCACTAATTTGCTCATTTTTCAAATATTTAAAAGTTCATATCCTTTTCTTCTAATTGCTTGATTTTCTTCAAACCTTTTTTGTTCTGCTCACCAAATATTTCTGCTCCTGTTAAAAAAAATATCATGGGTAGACTCTTCTTTTAACTTGAAGATAATCGGAGTGCCTGCTAAATGCTAGGTATTCACTGGCTAAACATCGACTAATATGAGACTGGATATCCGGTGGTTCTTTTTGTGAATTTTGGGGCGTGGTACATTGTCATCAATAAATCCATTTGAGGTCAGGGGGTAATATAGTCACAAGGAAGGAACAACGCACAAATCGCGGCATGCTACACGATGTGTATCTGAAAAATGTCAAATAATAAATATTAAACATGTAAACATATTTAAACATGTAACATATTTCCTGAGGAGAAAAGTATATCAAGCAATAAGCCGTCTTAAGAAAGATAAGCTGTAAGGAGCAATTTGTCCATCTGCGACACATCTTAGATGTACAAGTAAATTCGAATATTTTTCATAATGATATTTTGATCTCAAAATATGTTGATCTATTCATCTGGAAAATTTTGATCAAGTAAATTTTTTGATAATTTTTTACCAGGAGGGCTTTTAAAGTGTCTTTTTTGTAGCAAACTATCCTTCCGTGTTCAGGTTGATAAAATATTTTGCCCTTTTAATCTAAAGCAATTGCCTTTGGCGTATCCAAGATTCTTTCCAAGGAGAGCGAGGTGAGGGAGCAAAGCGACCGAGACGGGAAGGGAGTAACAGGGGGTATAACCATGTAGTGGTGATATCTACAGAAAAAGGGACATGAGAAACATTATTTGTGTATTACGGGCTAACGGGTGAGGCAAACTTATACCAGTTCCACTCGAATTATCCCTTGCTTATGCCCAACACTCGACAACATGCTGCCCACACATCAGTTGGTTTGGTTAAAATATATAAAACCATACGTAATGTTATACTCATGTTGGTTATGCAGCAGCCCAATGTTTGAGACTTTTTCTTCTAACTCTCTAAATTGTAGACGCTCATTGTGGAGCCCCCAGTCTTGCGAAGCACACTTGGTAACTTTGAGCCCCCTCCCGAGAGTGAACGCCGGATCGGACTGGGGGAGTATGGTCGCCCTGTCATGCTGAACCCAGCAGATCAACCGAGTTATGATCAAAGCTTCAAGGAGTATGGTTTCAATATGGTCATCAGTGATCGTATCAACCTCGACAGAGCTGTGAATGATATCAGACAAGATGAGTAAGTCAATGGAATTCTTTTGAAGAAAAAGAAAAACATTTTTCTTTCATTCACTTTATAGTCCTTCATCAGTGGAAAATTGAATTTCTTATTTTCGATATGGTATCGTAAGATACTTTTTTGTTCAATTTTATTTATCTTCAATCTCAAATGGAAAAAATATATTTCATAATTTTATTGCTAAATTTTAAAATTTAGCCTTGTTTTGTAACATCAAACGTGAATTAATCGCATTAAGTTGACATGGGGAGGGGGAGGGGGGGGGGGAATGGGGGACAGACAGGTGCCATGGTTCTCCTCAGAATTAACATTTTTGGCATCGCCCCCAAATATATCGTCGCAGGCTGGTTTAGGTACGCCGTAGCAATATTGCTCCATTCCTTATATTTCTCCCTCAACTTAAATTTAATCCAATATCTGTCTATTTTTAATTGAAATCTGTCTCGTAATTTTCTCTTATCTTTCGTTATTTTTGGGTCTTGTCAATATCCCTGCAGAATGACGATTTGCGATAGAAAATGAACAGTTACACTTCTCATCTTGACCTTTGTTTATGCCAAATAAATGGATATCAACTTGCTTGATTGATACCGTAAAAGATTCGGAATAATCATTCATCATTTTTTTTCTTCAAATGTACAGATGCAGATACTGGCACTACCCAACAAACCTACCCAACACCACGGTGGTGGTGGTATTTCATAACGAGGGTTGGTCGACTCTACTTCGAACTGTGCACAGTGTCATTAATACCTCACCTCCGTATCTACTCCATGAAATCATACTGATTGATGATTTCAGTGATAAACGTAAGTTGGTCTTCAAAGTCTTTGGATATACACGCTAAATGCTATATTACACATTTGTGTTTGCATTTTTGTTTGAGGACCTTTTTCATCATTTACTTTGTCAACTCCTCAGCTCAGTGCATGAAGGGCCATACAATTTTAGCTGAAGACATTTTCATATCTATTTTGTTCCCAGCTACTTTGGAATGGAACATTGTTACCTGATCTTTTTTTGCTTGGCACACCTTCATGGAGGGGAGCCGAAATTCAGCCCGTCTCTGGGTTATTGAAATCAGGTTGTGTGCATGCTGGTGACACAGAAAAAATACAATTTTAACATTTTTTTAGTGTGATGAATCAACAAAGGAATGTCAAGGAGAGCAGACAGGCTCAGTCATAAAAGTGTCATTTGTGGATTCATGAATTTCGTCCTGCTGTAACTACTAATTCTATTTACAATAATCAATATAAAAAATACCATCCATTTGGATTGCAAATTAATCATTTATAATGATCCCCTATCCCATGTTCTCTTCTTCACTTCTTCCACCAGCCCACCTCAAGGCTCGGTTAGAACAGTATATTGACGAACCCCAGTTCCAAGGCAAGGTCAAACTCTACCGTAACTCCAAACGCGAGGGGCTGATTCGATCCCGCATCTTTGGGGCAGAACAGTCCCGTGGTCAAGTGGTTACGTTCCTCGACGCTCACTGTGAATGCTCACCCAACTGGCTCGTTCCATTGCTCACAGAGATCGCCCTCAATAGGTAACTTGTGAGACCAATTATCTTGTATAATCATTATTTTCGCCATGAAATATAGCACAATGCGGTTACCTATCTGTAACGTAATGCTCAGTTCTATGCTAGAAATCAATTTCTAGAATTTTACAGAGCTACTAACCAGTTGAACCAGACACATACCATAATTACCCAATATTTTCACAATTTCCGTTTTTTCTGAATAATTTCTTTTTTCAATGATATTTTTTATTCACATGGTGGAATACCATGTGCCAAATACCATTCAATTGTTCTTACTAAGGTCCAAGCAAGTAGTTCAGTCCTACCAATATTTTTCGACGTACTTGGATAAAAGAGAAAAAACACTAAAAGCAAATTAAAAGTATGTTCATCTGTTGGAGAAATGAAGACATTTTATTATATAATCCGATCGCCATTTTAACTGAAACAAAGCGTTCTCAATGTTATGTCAGGATTACATTTAGTCCATGCAGCAAGGCCCGCATCTGTATGTGGGTTTGTAAAATTTACTGACGATGCTTGTGACAAAATTTCAAATCACAACACATATATGATATTGTAGATGATGATGATAATAATAAGACTCCTGACAACAATCTTCATATCCTACCAGGCACCCATTTAGACACCTGGGTTGAGTGCAGCACAGTGTGGATAAATTTCTTGCTGAAGGAATTTGCACCAGGGGCGAGATTCGAACCACGACCCTCTAGTTGAGAGGCGAGAGTCAGAAACACCCCACTATCGCACTTTTTTTAAATGAAAAGTATTAAAGCATTATTGTTCCTTTTCTCATATACATTTATTTTCTTTAACTTTTCCTCCAACAACAGCTTTTCCCAGAACAACAGTAGTGTGTCCGACTGTTGACTCGATCTCGACTGAAACCAATCCCACACCGCCCTTTTTTTTAAACAAAAAGTACTAAAGTATTAATATTCCTTTTCTTACATGCACTTATTTTCTTTAATTTTTCTTCCAACTTTTTTTCTCCCAGAACTACAGTGGTGTGTCCGACTGTGGACTCGATTTCAGCTGAAACCTTCGAGTACCGGTCACAGGGTGACGGGCTCTGCCGGGGAGCTATGGACTGGGATTTCTGGTATAAACGGATACCTGTTGATGTAAGCAGAGAGAGGCTGGGACTAAAGTACCAGAGCGAGCCATACGAGTAAGTATTAACCCATTCAGGACAGGAATCATTTTACACCAAATACAATTACTATCATGCGCGCACCCAGGATTTTGATACCGGGGGGGGGGGGGGCTGAGCAAAAATTGCCCCCTCCGGCTGAGCTGATTTGGCACCCCCGGGGGTTGAGGGGAGCTGACAAATTGGCAGCAATTTTGAGTCTTTTTGTCGTCAAATTTTGGCGCCCCTAGCTCTGACCCTGGGGGCTAGCGCCCATGAAAATGGTCAGATTTAAGTGTTGATTTTTTTCTTTCTGCTCAAACATCTGGTAAATTTTTAGAGCACGACATCAAAAGTTATTGAACCCAAACTCAGAACGAGTTCCATCATCCTGAAAGGGTTAAAGGCATTGTGTCACATTGTTTTCGTTTAAATAAATTCTCAACTGCCAGATTGCAAAGGCTACCTAGATGGTTGACGGTGTACATAAACTAAGCTTTGAAAATTTTAGGCTTCAAAATCAACGTTTAGTGCTTCAAAAAAGCTATAACTCAATAGATGACCTACACTGTGCTGCAATAAAGCGACAGTGTACGCTTTATTCAATTTGTATATATATCTTAACAGTGCCTGTATATTTTCCCCCTTTTTTGCATTTTTTTTTGCATCAATCTGAATGTAATAACATAGGTGAGACAGCTTGTTTTGATAATTTTTATGTAATAAAAAAGATAATGTGTCACAATGTCTTTAATGAGTTTCGTTGAGTTGGGTGGAAGCGTCGTGGTGTTGTGGTTCTGACCCTAGCTTCTCATGCAGAAGTCCGCGGTTCAAATCCCACCCATGGCGTTAATTTCCTTTCTCAAGAAATGTTTCCACATTCTGCTGCACTCAACCCAGTTGAGGTGAATGGGTACCAGGGCGGTGTTTAACCAGGATAAGAAAGACTATTCGCACGACCCCTTCTTGTGCGCAATGGTTCACATTATTGCGCGCATTCAACGCAAGAACTGATACCAATCGAACGTAAAGTCGTGCGTAACTTTAAGATCGACTTATACCGCCCTGGGAGGTAAGAAAGACTTTAAGAACGACTTTAAGTTCGACTGGTATCAGTTCTTGCCCCGGATGCGCGTAATAATGTGAACCATTACGTACAAGAAGGGATACCAGTCGAACGTAAAGTCGTGCGTAGAGTCTTTGTTATCTTGGTGAAACACCACCCAGGTATGAATATATTCCTTGAAATGCATAAATGCATCACCAGCTGCCATTGCTTAAGCCAGGGTAATAATGCTACATCAATATTTGTAGAGCTCCCAGAGACATTCATCAGAAGGGTAAGGTTGGTAATGTGAATGCAAAAAAAAAAAATAATACTTTATGTACTTCAGAATAGGATTCTATATTTTTTCCATTTCAACTTAGCGCTATATAACTGTATAAGAACTGCATAATATCATTGATTTGATTTCAAATTGTTTCTATGCTGTATTAGCTCTCCCATGATGGCTGGCGGGCTATTTGCCCTCGACCGGGAGTACTTCTTTGAACTTGGAGCTTATGATCCAGGGCTACAGATCTGGGGCGGTGAAAACTTTGAAATATCATTTAAGGTAAGATTTGAAGAAAAAAACATTCAATCAAAGTGGTCGTCAGAAAAGGGACGCCGAGCTGTTTTCTCAAAAAGAAAATATATTCTTCTTGAAGCGAAAGAAGTTAGATTAACGTAGATTAGTGAACTTCACATCATTTTCAAGAAGACTATACTCAATCATAGAGCTTGATTTTGCCTAAATATATTTTTTTTCAAGTCAAAACTATAAAGCAAATAAATTCATATCGACATCATCCTAAGGTCCGTGATTACGTCACGAAATAATTTTATACATTGCATTGCAGTATAAAATCAACCAATCCAAACTTTGTTAATATTAGATTTTGTATTAATTATTCTTCCAAATCTTATTTCAGTTTTATTTGTTTTCACTTTCCATATATTTTCAGTTCATAATAATAAATACATGTATTAAAAGAATCTATCTTATCTTCTCTTGTGTCTTCTTTTGATCCCTCTCTTGTTCATCTTTTTCTTCTTTCTCGCTTTTAGGCGCTTAGCCAGTGGTTGGTGGAAGGGACGGGCACCCTTGTAAAATGTGAAAAAGCATAGCAAATGGACAAAAGGCATAAAAAACGGAGGGACGGAAGGGTGCACCCATCCCGTAAAAATGGTGTCCGCCCTCAGCCCCCTTTCAAATGTAAAACTGGCCACACACTAGTAGGGCGTTTCATGAAGCCTGTCACCAGCAATCAGTAGTCATTGTCCAACAGTTACTATAGCAACAGTCAGTGATAGTGCTTTTTATCCAGTCAAAATCAATCATTTTATTGTATTAGTCAGCGCTGACTAATTGTCGCTTATGACAAACTTCGTGAAACGCTCTCCTGTTTTGTCCCATATTTTTGTTTATATCTTGGACTATTTTTTTCAAACTCTGATCTTATTCAGACGTGTCATTTTGTGTTTATGAATAACCACTCTGATTTGCGCTTATTTTTCTTTTTAATTTTGTTATTGACAGGCATGGATGTGCGGTGGTAGATTGAAATTCATCCCATGTTCACGCGTTGGGCACGTATACAGAAAGGGAGTACCGTATTCTTATCCAGACTCCGGTGTGCCGGGAGTCAGCGTTATTCACATGGTAAACTTAAACGTGTAGATAAGTTTTGGGAGAGATAGTGGTTCAAATAATTAACTTCGTTATGAGCTGCAGTAAAAATACTACCATAACGCAAGTTTTTCAATAGCAAATTAGAGCATGTTCATAGCTTGCTTGAATAAAACCGACCTAGAAATGGCTTAACCCTAATCCCATTGGGATATTTCAGTCACCTCAGTTCATGGGGGGGGGGGGGGGGCTTATTTGGCACCCCCTCTGAAATTCGCCGTCGACCTCACGATCGTGCCGAAATTTGGCATGCACATAGCCTGCGATGTCAACTCTTAGATTGCGTAGTCAAAGTTTTCAAAAATCTACTCATTATGCTAATTAGGCTTTAATTATGCATAATTATGCATGAATTTTAACAAACAGCAATAAATCACATGCTGCAGCGCCAATGTGCTGATTTTTGGTCTAGATACTCATAGTAATGTTTCAGACAATATTGTCATGGAAAGACAATCTCTTATGTATTTTATTATTTTTGTGAATTTCTTATGTATTCCTTTGTTTTTTTCGACTTAATTATTTCTATTGTTTTTTCGATGGGAATTGTTGGTAACATTATTAGAGGCATAGAAAATGGATTTTAAATTCAGTTCATGCATTAATATGCAAAAAAAGACAAGGATTTATAAATATTGACTAAAAACACAATTTGCATTGACTTTGTACATAAAATCACGTTTTGGACTCATATTTGGCTTGACGAATATTTTTCAAATGTGCGTAGCGTCGATACCGCATACCCGGTCATCACGAATTTGGTGTCAAAAATTGCGCGAGACTTGAAAGATAAAAGTCATAAAAAATTATGGCGCGAGCTTCTCGCGTTTCAGATTTATCGCGAAAATTGTCGAGGGGTGGCTTTAAAAGCTCCCCCCAATGGGATTAGGGTTAATAATCGCAAAACAAAAATGACGTTATGCTCGCTCCAACGAAATTCTTGTTGAATATTCAATCCAACAATTTCTAGTTTTCTTATGACTTTATTTTAACAGTGTCATATTCTCAAAAATACAGGGGCTTTTTGTTTTTCTTTTAGACTCCCTTCAATTTATCATATCACGCGTTAAAATTTAGATTAGCAATGAAATAAATCTCAATGGATTCACGTATCTATTGAATAATTTATAATGATTCAGAATTATTCATAATATTCTGTAATGAATAGGTATAGACCAGGGATGTGTTTAACTCCTGGTTTTGTCGTATTCTGAAATGCCAGGTTATACATTATTTACACTCAATACTGACTAAAAATAATAAAGAGAATAACAAATATATAATTTCCGTTCTCTCCCTTAGAACTACATGCGAGTTGCTGAAGTGTGGATGGACGAATTTAAAGAATATTTCTATACATCCAGACCCGATTTACGCGGGAAACCGTACGGGGACATCGGGGAACAAATCAGATTCAGGCGCCATAACTGCCCAAAGAGTTTCAATTGGTTTATGGAGGAGGTAGCCTATGATTCGCTTGAAAGGTTTCCACCACCGCCTCCGAATCAGGGTTGGGGCGAGGTAAGGATTCTCATTTTTTCTTCGGGTGGGGGGGGGAGGGGGGTGGGGGTATGTTGGCGTTGGAATAGTGGCTTTGAAACCCTTTCGTCAAACAAAACTTTGGGAACGTTTTCGGGGACATCAGGGAACAAATCCGATTCAGGCGCCATAACTGTCCAAAGACTTTCAAATGGTTTATGGAGGAGGTGGCCTATGATTCGCTTGAAAGGTTTCCACCACCGCCTCCCAATCAGGGATGGGGCGAGGTAAGGATTTTCAATTTTTTTTGGGGGGGGGGGGG
>BQKZ01000116.1:148893-165204 GCA_036244855.1 Temnopleurus reevesii | reverse complement strand
CAGGCTGGTGTTTATTACTGCCACGGTATGGGAGGTAACCAAAGGTTTCGTCTGACAGGGCCCGGTCAAATCATTCTCATGGATTTTTGCTTCTATGTGGATGGGTTAAAGGTCAGGATCGATAAGTGCAATAGAGTTCATGGACCATCCTACTGGGACTTGGATGAGGTATGTTCCGACATAGCACCATTCGATAAGAATTAAATACATCTTACAACAGATTGGCTCTGTCGATTTTTTTTTTCTTATGTCACCAAAAAGAAAGAAATTTGAAGATACTGACAAAAAGTAATAATCAACTGTTGAAAATTCATTGAAATACCAAATTTTTCAACTCAAGTGTATGTTGGACTCAGCTTACACACATATTATTCATTAGCATTGGTTACGTACTTATTTTCCTGAATGGTAAATTATTCAGAGAGATGATGATGTAATGAGTATGTGTAACACGTACATCACTATAACACGCCTTAAGATTTTTCAAGAAAAATATCATTGGCATCATGGCATGTTTCGTTTATCTACAAGGCAAACAAATTTTTCGTCATCATTAGCCCTGGTCATTTGAATTGAATTGTAACGATCTCTCAATGATATACATCGGCAATATGAAATTATCTCTCCCTCTCATATGCTCTCGCTCTCTCTCTCTCTCTCTCTCTCTCTCTCTCTTAATTATATCTCTCTTTCTCTCTTTCCCTTTGTCTGGCTGTTCGAAACATGTTTGAAAGCATTACAATCCTTATTGAAATTTATCACTTTCCATATCACCACGGGTGCAACACAAATCCTGATAAATATTACCACATTCTATGTCACTTGGGTCAATGGGAATAACATATTAACACAAATGTTCACTCTTAAAAATATTGGGCAAAAGTAGCCTACTGTTTTCACAGATATTCGTCAAATGATGTCCAATATATGGTGGGATTGCAAGTTGTGACCACTGTTGTTTGCCATGATTTACACAACTATCTGTTTAAATGTGACCAACTTCTCGTGTGAATGCAAAATTCAACCATGAATCAGACATGTTTTGTGTGTGGACAGCATGGGTAACCTTTTAGCCACCGTTTGAAGAGTGCAGTTAATCCACCTCATGCTGATTTATGTGAAATTTTACCAGGGAGGTGTTTCACCAAGATAAGAGCAATTTTAAGAACGATTTGGTGAAACGCCGCCCAGGATTTGAGTTGCTCCCCAACTACGTGTATAACATGGAAAATGGTAGAACTGAACCTGGACTTTTTCTAGTGATGCCCGGTCTTATATACATGTACATAAGTATTATGATTCACACTACACGGTATGATAATTTTCCCTCGAGTATTATTTTAATGTTTTTTTCTCTCTCTCTGTTATTTAATATTGCCTTTAATCAAATGAATTTTCACTGAAACATGAATCTTTATTAATCTCCATTTTTATCAGTTTAATAAATATAAGTATATTTTAACCGTATCATTAATTATTCTGTTTTTTCTTGTAAGACTTTTAAATTACCAGTATATATGATTAGGAATTATTTTAATATCTTCTTTGTATATTTTATATTTGTTTTGCATTTTACTTGTTAATATTGTTCTTACTATATGTGTCATTTTATTGTATTATCAGGACAATGATGTAAAACAGCAGATTGCTGATCTTTTGTGCCTGTATAAATATATTCAAATAAATAAATAAATACAAATAAAATACATTCCTTTAGTAACCACGTATCTTCTCTATTCATCTTTTTTCAGGACAACCAGAGATTACAACTGAAGAATACCAACAAGTGTCTGGACCATGATAGCAACGCTAAAACATTGTTTGTCAGTGAATGCGACAACGAGAGAGGCACCCANTTTGCTTCTATGTGGATGGGTTAAAGGTCAGGATCGATAAGTGCAATAGAGTTCATGGACCATCATTCTGGGACTTGGATGAGGTATGTTCCGACAAAGCACCATTAAATAAAACTTATAACAGATTGGCTTTCGATTTGTTTGTTTGTTTGTTTATATTTATGTCACCAAAAAATCCATTTCTTGATCGATATTATTCAAACAAACTATGAATTTGCGATTGAAAAATTGCATTATGATAATAGTTTTACCGCAGCTCACAAAGCATTTAAATATCTGAAGTGCCCTCTCTATCTAAATTGATCTATCGGTTAAACTAATAAGATGATGAGAAAAATTAATTTACATTGGATGAAAATTCATTGAAATGCCAAAGTTTTCAACTCAGGTGTATGTTGGACTCCGCATACACACAATATCATTCATTAGTATTGCGTACGTATGTATTTTCATGAATGGTTAATTATTCAAAGAATTGATTATATAATGAGTTTACGCAACAGGTACATCACAATCAATTAATTTCAAGTGCTTGAAAAAAGGCATTTTCGAGAAAAAAAATCATTACCATGTTTCTTTCATCTATAAAGCAAAAATATTCCTGTCGCCACTGATCATTTGAATTGTATCGATCCCTTATTGACGGACATCTTTCATTTGAAATTCTCTTCCAAGATTTTTAATTCCCCTCTCTCCCTCCCTCCCTCCCTCCCTCCTTCTCTCTCTCTCCCTCCCTCCCTCCTTCTCTCTCTCTCTATTCCCTTTGTTTGGCTATTCGACACACGTTCGACAGCATTACATTAATAATTCCTGGTCGAATTTTGCTACTATCCATGTCACCAGGGTTGCAACACAAATCCTGATAAATATTACCACATTCTCTTGGGTCAACATAAATGTGCACTCTTAAAATATTGAGCAAATGGTTCGCGAACACTTAACAATTTACTGTCGACATAACTGTTGGCCAAAGTATGTCTATATCATATTGAAATTGTAAATTTTGATAATCTGTTGGACATAATCTACACAACTATTTAATTAAATGTGACCAACCTTTCGTGTTAATTCGAAATTTAACCATGAATTAGTCAAGTTTTGTGTGGACACCATTTTCCTCAGAGTTGGGTATTATAACTTGACCAACGTTTGAAGACCGGCGGTAAATCCACCTTATGTTGTATTATTACACGGAACGTGGTGAAATTTAATTAGGATTTACGTTATTCCCCACCAAACATGAAATCATTTTTATCTAGTGTTATTCATTCCTTTAGTAACCATACTCTTCTCTATTCATCTTTTTCAGGATAATCAAAGATTACAACTGAAGAATACCAACAAGTGTCTGGACCATGATAGCAACGCTAAAACATTGTTTGTCAGTGAATGCGACAACGAGAGAGGCACCCAACAGTTTAAAATTAATCCCCCTGAAGAGTTAGCACCTAAGGTAGCGCGGTAACACGTGATTTGGTATATTAGATATTTAATATTTCAATCAAATAATATTTATTAAAAAGATTTTCCAAAAGTGATGTTCCGTAGAAAGTCATGGTCCGTAGAAATTCAGTAAGGGTGTCTTCGACTTTTCTAGAGAGAAAAAAAGGACAGGGTATTTGACTGTCAAAGAGTCAACGCGAAACACCTGTTTTTTGCTTCATTGTCAATAAATGTTACAAGAAAGACTCAGACCTCGTACCCCTTCCCCGACTCCGTTATTCAATACTAGGTTGGCAGGTGATTTTCCGGTTTTTCTTTATAGTTGACTCAGATAAAATAGTGTTAATTTGACACCCTCCCCTAAATACATAAATACATGTAATAATAAATGTATAACAGTAATAATAACTAAAGTGCATGTTGAATTGATTTAGTATTCTGGTTGTAGCCGTTGTAATATTTACTCAAGGATTTCAGGCAACTAATATTGCAGTCAAAGCAAAACTATGAGCAAACTTTCAAAAAGAAAAAATAAGAATCATATACATACGGCGTCGCCGTTAAGATCTAACTAGGTGTGCTAACTGCAATATATAACATCCAAGACTATAGCTATCCTATAGAACATTGGCAATATACAATACATTCCCTTCATTAAAGAATTCTGCATACAACTATATTCATATTTTATGACTATGACGCAGTCCAGAAACAACAGTGAAATCATGACTTGCATGTTCATGAATGCGAGTATTCAAATTACCTACCCTAAACTTTCATTAAGAATATTGTCAAAAGTTCCTAGAATAGATTACTTTTAAGACAATTCCTTTAGAAGATTGTGAATATTTTTTCTCGCAATTTGATAAAATTATTTCTCAATTTAATAGATATTATTTTATTGTTTTCAACTCAATTGCAATTGAGTGTATATCTGAACGAACCAACGTTATCAATGTTTAAAATATTTATGTGGGACGTCAAAGACTCCATTTAATTTTACCAACGGATTTTTTTGTTGATGAGCAGTTTGGTGATTAAGTACAACTCATTTTCAGCACAAACATCGAAAATTCACACATGTAGAATTAACAGTTTGGACAATACACTGTCAAACTTCCGTTTTTAAGCCAATATTCACAAAATATATCATTAGCATTTCAAAAGCTTTTTATCAACGGTTGTGAGGACTGTATGTATTTACTGGTTGTTGTTCAAATTGAATAAATTAAAGCTGCATTAGAGTACATTTACCATTATTTTTACAGTTGAACTTGACAATTACTGGTAGACTCCGCGTGATGTAGTTTTATTGTTACGTAATACTTCGCTTTATATTTCGATTTTTGCATTATGACGATGGGTAGCAGATGACTTTGGAAACAAAGGAATATTTGGCTTTGTATATTCGTCAAAATATATATTTAGTGTTCGTAGAGGTATGTTGATAAAATCATGATACGCAATAATTATTTAGAAATAGCCTAAAGTTAGAATGTACATTTATTTATTTTTGTAGTAATCATTGTATAAGATTACAATTATCATTGACATTGTCATTTTATCCTTTATCAGTACCTGTACATGCATACACTGCATGTCATTCCTGTTCATTCACTGGTCCTGGTAGATCGACCAACTTTGTGGACAAACTTTTATTTTCGAAGCATTATTTCCGTTTTAAATGTCTTCCAAAGTATTAAAGTTTATCTAGTGCTGTAATATATATGTATTGTTGTTCTATTAATATTTCGGAGAATGTCTTTCATCTTATTGTAAACCAAATTTGGAGCTTGTTTGCTACAGATACTGAGTAGAGTTTAATATCTTCGTTTAAATGTTGTTGATAGACTTCTACTAAAACTAAATTATTTTCCTTAATCTTTCGAAATAATTATTATTGGTGATGTTGATTCTATTATAATAGGATAGTTATCTATTTATGATACTCTTTTCATTGAAGTTTGTGATTCAGTACTGCGATACCTTGTTTACGTAATAGAATGATATTATAGCTGAAGTGGCTCAAGCACTGATTCTATATTTGTACATGGATTATTTTCGATAATCCTTCTTTAATCTAATAATCTGATTAAATGATATGAAATACTCACTGACAATCGAGTTTATCTTTTTGTTGTTCAGAAATGTGGTAAGTTTGAGGAGCAGGGGATTCGGTATTATGATATTTTATGAGCCTGAGGTATGAATTCGATCATTATCAAAGTGAACGAAATATGAGATTCGTATATTATCACTTTATCATTTAGGCTCATATATTTTTTTTTACAATGAAACTGAATTTTTAAAAATCCAAAAAGACTGAAGGGGGTGCTGCTAGAAAGTTCCAATTGATCACAAATAAAAAAAAAAAAAAAAAAGCTACTGCAAATCAGTCGCAAATTTAATGTGCATTTTCATTTGCTCATGATGCGCTTTTAACAAGACGCGCATGAAAAGAAGATTTGGATCGGCACATTCTGATCAACTGAAACTTTCGAACAACAACCCAGAATGTAATAATCAAAGTCACCATGCTCAACCCAAAATCTACAAATCTTTAATAAAGATTTTTTGGATATATGAATAAATTTATTTATTGAATACACGCTCAACTTATCCTAACATTGATAAACACTGATTGGCATTGCACTCTGCCATTCAGTGAATATCTAATGTTGGGAAAAGGCAAGCATTTATTCAATTATCTACCGAACACAAAATTGTCCAATTGAAATTTCTTTATCACATGATAAATTCTACTTAAAATGCCATCATGACATTTTTTGAAGTATGATTCACGCTTTTAAAAAAGTTGGGAAAAGTTTATCAAACACGAGGCAGCATATACTGTCCAAGCAACTATGTGTCCAACCTCTGGTGGAAATGCAAACTTTTGATCAATGTTTTAAGAGTGACGTTTGAAGCCTTTCATCGCAGGCATTTACCATGACAACGGGACTTTCAGGATTAATAACTTTTAAAAATGAATATGAAAATAGATGCGGTTTGACATGTCGAATATATAACTATTCATCTATATATTTGGTGAAAATTTCATGAGATTTGCTTGAGTGGTTACAAAGAAATGAAGCTTTTTGTATCGGATGTCATAATTCCGTTCTGCACAAGTTTGTGAGGGTAGAGACGTGCGATGCACAATAGTTATTTAAACTTCCCACGACTCATTGCTCAAAAGGAATGTTACTGCTTAATAATGTCATTCAAATAATTCATGACAAGCGTGGATATTTAATTTACATATAAAAGCCCCAAAACAAAAACAGTAACATTCATTTTGACCAGTGAAACATTGGAAGTTGAAGTAACCATTGTGCTTTACACGTCTCCGTCCTCACAAACTTGTGCAGAACGGAATTATGACATCCGCTACAAAAAGCTTCATTTCTTTGTAACCACTGAAGCAAATCTCCTGGAATTTTCACCAGATATAGGGGAATAGTTATATGTTCGACATGTCAAACCACATTCATTTTCATATTCATTTTCAAAAGTTATTAATCCTGAAAGCCCCGTTGTCATTTTTTTGGGACATATGGTAGTAAGCGCATATACTTATACACATGAATACTATTCATAGATATAGCCATTTCTAAAAAAAAAAAAATAAATAGATAAAATAACCCATTGAAAACTGAAAAAAAAAGTTGGCTTGGTTCATCACTTTCACAACAGTTGTGCATAATCATCTACGCAAGCCTCCACGAACGACCGGTTACACTTTCTCGCACTCAATGATAACCGCTAGCGCTGAATCGCACCGAAGAACGGGTCACCAATTGTTCGTAGAGTCGTGTGTAGATTTACGCACATTTTTGGGGGGAGGGGGAGGAGAGAGTAGGTTTAATCTAAATACCGGTATTGTGTGTTAGATTTGGGAATAGCAAAAAAAAAACGTTTTCAACAACATCGTGTCTACGATATATAGCTATTAACTCAAATATGTGACTCGACTTCAGATCGAAGCTGAGAACCATGTCTAAATTTCATCATGGTTCTTTCGACACAGTCTAGTGCATGATTCATTGTCGCATGAAATTAATCTAGCTATGAGTCCCAAAGGATAATCCTTCATAGTCTTATGAATTTATTACAATATGGCTTACACCGTTATGAGGCGTCCTTAAATGAATAAACTATACTGTAAATGTTAATCGTTGTAAAGTCTATATTGATAAAGCTCAATTTCGTGCTGAATATATAACTCGAAACTAACAAGAATCTGTGAAAGAAAGCGATACATGTATGTTATGTGTGATTTTGACAAGTTTATTCTAAAAATGTCATACCTGGAAAGTACATAACTTAAAAGTCAATATGACCACTATGAACTCATAAGAACCATAAAATTTTTACCCACTGATCATATTGTTTGGAAAATGTATTGTTATTTAAAACGAATTTACTTAAAATGAGGGTGCTATTTGATCTTTCGACTCTCACTTCTGTCATTCTTATAATGTTGGGCACAAAGTTAAACCAACACTGTGCAACATAACCATACTGTTCACGCAATTATTGGTCAAAATATGTCCAATTCATGGCAGACTTTTGCATTTCTACCAACAGGATGCACATTGAAACCAATAGCTTTGTAAAAATATGGTGACATTTTTTGCCATTCCGTTATAAGTTGGGCATGGTATGATCGATTATAGTTGCGTGGACAGTGTGTTGTCCAGTGTTGGGTGAACTTTTACCCAATTTTTCAAGAGTGTATTTAAAAAGATATCCAACATGGTGCTTTGTAATCGTGCACTATTTTGACTGCGTGACGAAATAGCTTACTTTTAGTGATCCGCCATAATTGAACTAACGACAACTTGGCTCAATTCCATATGGATGGTAATTAAATCAAATTATACATTTTTGCCTGACATGAGTTGGAACATACCCATTTGTTATTCCATAGCAAGAGGTAGACACTCGGTTACAAACATAGTTCTTATGTAAAAGTGATAGTACATGTTAGATTGGGGATCATTTGTCGTTTTTCAGAGCAAGGACATAGAGGTGGATACGGAGTAACTCCCAAGATTTTGACAATTTCATCTACTAAATTAAACGAAGAAAATGCAAGCGTCATATGAAATATTCCCAATGTTTCTTTGTAGTTAATTATGCCAGTTCAGAATGTTTCAAGTCTTACAAAAAATAAAAGATAATTCAAACAGTAATTTAATCTAAATTAGACCTCATAATTATCTTGTTCATTGATTACCATTCACGTATCGTTTCTAAAAACACGAAATTTACACACAAAATATCTGCAAAAAGATTCGATTTGTTAAAACGTGATTTCATAGCAAGTACTGACAATCGGCTTTCAGTAATTATAAAAATAGTCATCCACTCAATAAATACATCAAAACGCTGACCATAATTACGATACAAGACTAGCACACTTTGTTGAAAATGTACGAATCAGCGTAGGCTCCTCAAAAATAATCTCACATTATTCTCTTTACTCTCTTTACCGATTAAAATATTCGAAAATAGTTTTTCCTTATTAATACATGTAATAAAAAGTACAGAATAAAATCATTCATGGGATATTTTAAACATACCAGACGGTTGATGTCAATACATCTTCTTAAAAAAGAACCCCAATTTTAAAACAAAATGTATCACTACACCTGCATATATAATGTATTATATAGGACTTCATTACTGTCTAATCGTGAACATTCTGCTCAACCCTTCTAACGCAGAAATAGACTTTGTAATTGTCCAAGCTTCTCTTTATTGTGAGATGAATCTAAAGGGGGCCTAACTGGAACCAACTGGAATTACTATGATGTCCGTGGATAGAGGAAAAATCAGACGAACAAGCCGTGAAAATTTGAACAAAGTCGATAATCCTTTGAAAATTATTTCATGATTCATGGCGCTGATGGGGAATCTTTGGGTCGCCAACTTTGAAAGGATATGTGATGTCGTGTCATTTGCATGAATCGCCGGTTAAGTATACCAAATTTCACAATTTCTTCCCCTTTCAAAAAAGTCAATAAGATATTGTAGTGTGTTTTTTTTAGCATAACGCACCATTATATATTTTTTAAAGAATCATGATGAACCCTAATACATTTTTGAAAATATGCAAACAAATGAATGGTGAGTTGTCTGTTCGTATGTCACAGATTCTGCCAAAGTTGCTAACTCGAGGTTTCCCATCAGCAGACATCATTCAAAATGTATAACTTTCGATGGATCGTCAGATTTGGCTCAATCAGAAGAGTTCTAGCCTCACAACCGGAAGGTCCTGGGTTCAATCATCGGCCGCGTCATACTAGCAGACGTTAAAAGATACAAATTATTGCTGCTACCCCGTTTGATGTTCAACAAGAAGGGGATAGAACAATATCGAGCTAGCGCTGCTTCGCGGCTGCTGGGCCCACGACCTAAATGGGCAAAAGGAATTCAAGCTATGATTTAATAATTTTTTTAGTTGACTTTATCAAAACATTTATCATTTATCATTTAGCCCAAACTTTCACAGTTTCTTTATTTGATTTTCCCCATTTACTGTGAACATGATAAAAATTGATAGTTTTAGGGATGGGTTCCACTAAGATTGAAATTAAAATTTGTTTTCTTTCTGATTTTAACGCAAAATGTGTGATTTCCTTGGCAAATCAGTGCACTTATGCTTGGGTTCAGTACTGTTTGTGTTGTCTTTGTCCATCTGCCTCAGGTGCTCTCATATCCATGATATCTGGTTGGGGGTATTTAAAGTTGACAAGTCCTCCACAAAATAATTTCAGTTTGTTTTGGTATCACAATCTTTGGCGGTAGGAATGCCAAAAGCGTAATTGCACAATTATCTGCGGTTTTAGATTTTCGTAAGGAGTGTAAGCGCCATAAATGACCCGACGTTGTGCGAAGGTATAGGTGAATAAATTACATGGCTACATTCTGAGATAGAAAACCATGACATTGTTTATCACAAAATCGACATAAATCATATCAACGTGATCCATGGTATGGTGTTGTGATGGAGTCATGTAACGTGAAACATTCCATGTAGATAGGCACACACGGATGCAAGCCTCGCAACAACATCCAACGGAGATGCAATCCTGATATCGACAGCGAAGCATCACCACTGTTCGAATGCCACGAGCTAGAGTTCGATGAATACATTGCTGGGTGAATAGCTGAACACTCAAGGAACAGTTCAGGCAGGATGAAAATGGACAAGGCTCGGACGATATAAATAATGTCGAAGAGAGTTACAAGAAGCGCGGTCGATCTGAGGCAGAAGTTTTCGACGATTTCCACGCGGGAAGAGAACGTCCGTAAACGGTAAATTTTGCGGGCTTCGTTTCGCGCCCTTTTGCTGCTCCGTAACCATTCCAGTTGTCTGCCGAGTTCGTGGATGCCCATGACGAGATCTCGACGACCTTTGACCAGCAGAGGTTCATCTTTGATATGGTCCATGACGTGGGTTCTGATCCGAGACTGTCGCCGGACCTAATTAAAGAACAGAGCAACATACACTAATGAGGTTTCAGTATAATGACAAGAAAAGATTAATTAAAGCGAATAGCAAATTTCGCCTAAGCTCCAGAGGCCAATTGCACGAAATGACCTAGGCGAAATGATCTTCATACAAAGACGTCTTAACTTCTTTTACCACCCTCGTTATCAACGTTTATGTCTATAAGAGGGTGGCACAAGACGTTAAGACGTCTTAGCAAGAACTGAAGAAGAGGGTATGTAAGATAATTTCGTGCAATAGGCCTCTGATGTTCGGCAACAATAAGTGACATGTGTACAGAACGGTATAGGCTTTTGCAATACAGAATCGCTCATAAGATTTCTTTGGGTTCCTTTAGATCAGTAGGGTGCGACCATCATTTGCGGTCTATAGGCAATGTTTTCTAACCACTCGGCTGGAATATTCCTAACGGAGTGGAATGTCCATATCATTTATGCTGGGCCAGGATCAGAGTGACGGGATACACCAATATGAAGTACTTGATTTACTCTGCTTTCTTTCTGAAGAAATGTTGAAATATTCATTCGAAAGGTGGTAAGAAATAAGAGGAATGATTGACAAAGAAAAACAACACAAAATAATCTCCTATTATTGCAACTATAATCTGAGGTGTGCGTATTACAAGCTTTGCTTTTTCTTGCACATCCCTCCATTTCAAAATCATTAATGCTCTGTCGTTTAAATCAACTCTTTATTCTTAAACAATTATCCTGTAAATATTTGTACGTAATTTTCCTTTGTAATTTTGTTCAACTTATGGGCAATTCCACGGTAACGGAAGGACATTCAGACAAAATTTTTAAAGTTCAAGGAAGAACTGCAAGAAAAATAGTGATGTCATAACATTTCCAACCTTGCAAAAGGACGACTAGAATAAAGTTCTTCAATATCCACATAGATAGATTGATAGATAGCTAGATATTTAGTTAGATAGATCATGTAGATAGAGATAAAGATGGATATATAAATAAGGGGAGAGAGAGAGATTGAGTGAGAGGGTGTGTGTGTGCTAATATACATGTACGTATTTCATCGAGTTGATTATATCATCAGTTGTCACAAAACCAATCGTTTCGATATCAAATTTTACCCATAACTCTCATCTACATGTTTGGGGACTGGCTTTCAGGCGTTAATCCCATTATATATCGTATTCTGTCATGTTGACAGAGTCTACATGAGAACAGGAAAGTAATTATTGACTGTCACGACTGAGTCTGTATGCAAAGTGTTGTTTAATTGAATTAGATAGACCACTTCGGGACAATAAAACGAGGGATAGGCAAACATGTTTCCTTGTTAGCTGTCGTCACCCTGGCCAGAATGACGTCACAAATAGTACTCGTCATTCTATATTCTATTTGCACGTGTTTGTATATTGATTGTGAAATATCTCGATTTGGTTATCACATGTAGGTATGGAATTCACATGCACGAGTATAACATAATGCATTTGGTATATCTTTTTTCAGTATGTTGACGATGGTGGAAATATAATACATATGCTGGTAAGGTTGTATCATTTTTAATCGATGGTTTATCTATGTAAACTCACAAATGAAAACAATATCCTATTAGCACGTAGTCTAAAACATGAACTAGCAAAGCCCCACCCCCACCCCCATAACAAAAACATTTACAATTGGTCTTCGGGATGATGTAAATACATTCTTGATAATTTGTCAATAATATTTAACTCAAATTCAATTTCGTCACAATGTCATCAATCATTATTAATGTCCAAACAGTGTCTTTCCTCAAATTGATAGGCCAACTGTAATATTTAAAAAAAAAAAAAATGCATGATTTTGATGTACTTATAAATTTCTTTTTCTCTCTGTAATTGTTTACTATCACGGCCTCGCTGAAAAACAGGTTGTAGCGGAGTGCGGGCACAATTTTGTAATATTTTGTTTTTACCGTGAATAAATAAAGTCAACCAACCAACTAAATTGTATCTATTGACAGCCGAATTTGGACACCAATAGAACGTATCATGTTAAGATAACACCACCACCCCCTCCACCCTAAACTATTAGGCTGTCAAATTAGTGTCAATTTTAAGGAATTGAGTTCAATATAGGGTCGGTTGGTTGATGGTAATCAAACCACATTTTGCCAAATTATGACAGGATGGAATGTGATTATAATGATATATTACAAGAATGGTATATACCCTGATCAATTCCTTGAGGTCTCCGCATTCAAAACCTGCTTTTGATTTCCTTGAAATTCTTCGAAATTTCTCCTTCAGGTCCAATTTTTCCATCATCCTTTATTCTTAAAGCAATCACGTTGATTCCTCGAAAATAAAACTTATCTCCCGTTATGGCACCAATCATACCAATATCAAAAGTGAAGCATCAATGTTAAAATGCTGTCATTGCTGAGGCAATGATGACACGAAAGTCATAATGAAAACACGAAAAATTCACTCCGCGTCCAGCACATTGCAACTCCTCAATCTGACAATATCAGTCTAAAAATTAATTGGGAATGTTAAGCCATTTACAGGTGGAACCGATTAGTCACTACACAAACTGTATGGGAATTATAGAATTCCGCATTCAGTGAGTTAAGAATGCATCTATAAACGAAGACGGAGAAGAAGAATACTCGTAAGACATCCCTCCCGTCACATGGTGTGTGGCGCCTCCAAAGACTTTAAATCACAAATTTCAACATTTCAAAATGAATTGGCTGCTTGCAGAGAAGACGTCCTCATTCTCTGCTCCAGTTTGTATTTTGAAGCTACAGAATGTGAGTTTCATCCACAACAACGGACGACATAAAGACACGGTAAATTTTGATGGTGAATTTTTGTAGACCTGTCGTGGTTTTACTGCCAGACGAACTGTTTATCCCGATCGAAGTTCTTGGACCATGAGTCACTCGGGATGAACTTTATCCACAGTCATAACATCCATCACAGAATCAGAAGGTATATTCCTCGTCAATCATATTTCCTTGCAAATATGTTTCCGATTTTACCTCCAACGTTCTCATAAAGTTCTATTAACGACATAATCCTGCAACATGTAAGGTTATGAAACCTTGAAAGTATCGGGAGAGAGACCCATATTAGAGCGCAATGAACGTATCAAGGCAAAATGATAATAAATTGCGCAGACTTCATTATGTGCCAAGTTACAACCTCGGTGCATTTATGATTAGTGAGAGTGTAACATCCCTACACGATGGTTGTAATAGTTCCTCTATTATTGTGGGTTGTTTCTTCACAAAAGGCATTCAAAATGGTCCCTATTGTTGTCATCCAGTGCTGTATGATAAAGACCCTTCCTTTCTATTGATATCACATTTCCTTTTGTCGTAGCATAAAATCGGTGAGAGTTCGATCGAAGCAGAGCGAAGTGTTGAACTAATAGGAGCATTGGAATACAGGGGTGGTATAATTACGACAATTATTGATTAACTGTGATCAGCGAACCAAGCTTGATACAAAGAGTAATTACTCTCACAAAGTACTTTTGGTATGACGTGAAAAACCGATAAAAGCCTGATACGAGATTGTAGACTAGACAGTATTTTGGGACAATATGTGGTTCATTTATTACAATATTATTATCTGATTATTGTATTCATCTTCCCCGTAAAAATGTTATTGTCACACGCTTTTATACCAGAAAAGAACCCTCTATGTTGAATATTCGTTGACTTCACAATTCCAAATCCAAATAGACAATTTAAAAGCTAAAAACGCCAAGTGAACTCGGAATGTAGACATTAAATGCACTTCAGAGCTGTACATCTATCATGTCTATACATCGATGAATATTTCATTTACAATGCACTTAAAAATATTTTCCTTTCATTCTGACAGCGATATATGCGTTGACCTACGACTGTCCCCTCAGGCGTTAAGTAAATATTATATTTCGCAAATGTATTTTAACTCTCGGACTCCTATACCCGAGCATTCTGCAGATATCGCTTCTGTCAGTTAAATGTTAGCAACTCCATCTTTTCAATGATTAGTATTGAGCTTTGCATTTCGGACTTCATCTAATGTCGTTTTTTACTTTCCAATATCATTCTGTTATCCGTCAAATAAGACTACCTACTTTTATCATCATCTAATAAAAATAATGGCACTTTGGTATAGGAAAAAAAAAACAATGACATCCCTCTAGCGGCGCGCCCCAAAAGATGTGAAAAAAAACCCCTTACAACAAATGCATTGTAATAGACACTGGTTTTATTATTATTTAGACCATACATCAATTGTGCTTCTCATAATGTAGTCTGATCAGTACTGAGTCTAATACATATCCTAGCCACCCTCATATTTCAATACATGGGTTCCATGACCTTGCGTGGTTAGTGGGTGTGCGTGGGGGAATATTATTTAGTTTTAATATTATCAATTGGTTGGTATTTTTTGCTATATGCAGTATACTTTTGTCCGATTTTTTTAAGATACAATTTCATTAATTTACGATGAAATAAAATCTAGTAATGTCTGCCTCACTGCCGTCGACGATTGAAATATTCGCATCAAATTATCTATTTCGTAATAAATAGTCGTTAAATCACCTCAAGCATGATATGAGCGGAGAATATTATACATGTATATTTTGGTCTTTATTCTATTTTTTCTCTATTCATATTCCGCGCCGTTTCATTCACCAAGTATTCATTTACTGTATCCAGCTCTTGCAAAATGAGTATATTTTTCAGTGTACTGACTATAATCAGGATGAAATTAACACTTACTTTAAATTTGATGTAATACTTTCATCACAATATCATTGTCCACATTATCAAACAAAGGAGCTCATTCTAAATCTCACATTATCGCGATAATATACAAATCTATAATCACCTCTCAGGCCGATGAAAAATCGGGATATAGCCAAAATATTATTTCGATGAACTTTTTTCTGAAGAGATCCCGCCCCCAAAGGGGCCAAAGACAGATACGTCTCTCACATCAGACATACATGTAGGCTGTTCGATTTCCTTTTGCAATCCTTTATTGGAACCATTCGACACAAGAGCTAATCAAAATGAGGGTGACGTTTACAATCAGTCCCACATAGCAACGATGCAGATAGACTGCAATGTATTTTACAACATGACCATTGGGAAATGACAGTTTATTAGTTGCCACACGGTGTGCAAACATGGAACGGTTGCGACGTTTCTCCTTCAAAACTGCTAGTCTTCCTCTGGCAATGTGGCAAAATTATAGACGACGCAGAGAGAAGTCCAGTTTAGGATTGTGTGAGCTGCTATTATATGCCCCTTGATACCTGACCTTACTCCGGACATGCATAAAGGGAATAGAATACGAAACGGTTGTGTGTTTTGTGTACGCTGACCGTTTAGAATACATGTAGTAGCCAATCATAATATATTGTTTGTGCAACCTGGCTTTAGTTAAAATCTTCAAACATAACCAATCTACCAAAGGGCCAGATGCACAGATTGGCCAATAGGGGGACTGGGGGATGGGAAGGGGGGGGGGGG
>BQKZ01000116.1:88216-102605 GCA_036244855.1 Temnopleurus reevesii | reverse complement strand
ATAAAGGGAAAGGCAGAAGTATATAGAGAAGGACAAGGAAAGGGGAGGGGGACGGGCGCAGCTGTACGATTGATTCGTGAGGCGAATGCCTTATAGGAAAATATTTTTTTTAATGAAAAAAACATGTTTATTTGTATATAGTTAGGAAAACGAAACGGCTGATGGTCTCATCTACCGTTTACGTGGGAATTTGTTCGGGAGAGGTCTCATCTACCGTTTACGTGGGAATTTTGTTCGGGGGTGTCCAACAAACAGAGCCATGGCCGATTTCCCGCCTTTCGAGCTGAATGAAAGAGGGATGTCGTCTGGACATTTAACTTGAGAACTGCACAACGTTTGACAATCAAACTCAATTACATTCTGTTCACTCGTGTTTCGATACATATACTGTTTTACAACTTTCGCTTGAAAATATTGTCAACTTCTGAGTATTTCTAAACCATTCTAGACAAAGTTTAACCAAAATGAAAAACGTACTGAATATATTTTTGAATGCAGTTGTGGAATCGTTGTCCAGTTTAAGAAGTTTGTTTCCACCAACATTTGTCGGAAAATAATAGAAACGAACTGATCTTGAAAGTCATGTTTGAATAATGTTTGAAGAATATGGCTGACGTAAGTAAACGTATATATTTACCTGAGTTTAAATTGATATACTTCAATATATGTTTTTTTTACCTATGGAAAGCACGCAGATAAGTTTTAAAGCTGCTATTTACTTTTGACTTGTATCTATAACGGTTAAATATCGAACACGTACGGGGTGTTGTTGTAAAGTTGCAATTAGTCGCGAATCAACCGCAAATTTTAATAAGCATTTTTATTCGCATATGATATGCGCTTCTATAAGAAAACAATGATTTTGATTGGCGCATTCCGATCAAATGCAACTTTTAAACGACACCCGCCCCCTAAGTCATTGGCCAATTCTGTATAATTTTATGTAATTACAAATATGTTACGCGTTAAGACAACGAATTATTACCTACATGTGCGATATTTGTCAATTGCATTATCCGATATCATCAGTTATTGTCTACGCAATTTAAATTAATAGGTTTAAGTGCTTGGTATTAGAAAATGGCATCAAGAATCAAGGATTCGTTATTAGTAGTTTCACGTCACATCAATTTCCTTCTGCAATTGGTTTAGTATAACCAGGCTAAGCAGGAATATTTCCATTGATAACATTTAGGGGTGCATAGAATTGAAGGTTGATTGGATATTTTATTTTGAGTAATATACTGTTTCACAACTTTTGGTTGATAGAAATGTCAACATCTGAGTATTTTCTTTTTTAAATGCAGTTATGGTAAAAGTTTGTTGTCCAGTTAGTAAGATTTTTTTGTTGCAATCGTTGGTCGGAAATATAATAGAATCGGACTCTTCTTGAAAGTCATGTTTTAATAATGTTTGAAGAATTTGACTGACGTTATTAAAAGTGCAGATTAGCCTGAGTTTGAATTTAGTATACAATGCTATACAGAGTATTAAGTTTGTTTGTTTTTTGATGGAAAACCGGAAGACAAGTTTTAGAGCGGCTATTTACTTTTTTATCTATAAGTATAAAGGTTAAATCTGAAACACAACGTCATTAGGCAATTATGTAATTACGAATTATATCACGCGCTAACACAATGAATCATTACCTCCCAATAAGTTATTGTCTAAGCAATTAAAATTAATAAGTTTAAGTGCTTGGCATTGGAAAGTTACATAATGATTTTGGTTGAGAAATGGCATCAAGAATTTCGAAGAATTGTCATGCTTATATGACTGATCAAGGGTCACGCCACTCTAAGCACATCCATTACTCTTCATGTGGGAGGGGTTCATTATTCGTAAGGTTCCCGTGACATCAATTTCATTCTGCAGTTGGTTCAGGGTAAACGGGAGTATTTCCATGATAGAATTGAAGGTCGATTGGATCTTATGTAAAGGTTGATATGTGATTTTTTTTTCATAAATTATTGAGTTTTGTCACATCCAGATTATTTCACCATCGAGTTAGATTTCCTACCCCAATTGACTACTGAAACAGGATAGATCCCGCACAAAGTCTGCAAAAATGACAGAATTCAGTAGTAAACACGATAAGTGATTAAAATGTTTATTAATATACGCTATAGTTTCTTTGTTTATTTGGTAAGTTTTTCTTTCAATATCATTTTGTATGTTTGTTAAGAAGTATCATTTTAGTAAAAGAACACAGGCTGTGTGTTCAAATTATTACATATTATTTCTCAATTACGCTTAAAGATAAACAAATGTAATTAAATTAATTTGTTGAATGTACGTCATGTTTATGCACTGATATTAATATTATTGTCATAACCAAAAATGAAATTTTGTGTGTATAAATCATTGCAATGTTTCTCAAAATAAAGCAAAAAAAATGATTGTCTATTCAATGAACGATATGTAAAAAAAAAAAAAAAAAAGTAATGAAAAAAACGTTTTGAAAAACTTTCTCAAAAACCCACGGAACTGCAAATGGATACACATGTAGATGACATTGTGACAAAGACAATACATGGTATTTTATTGAAATGTGAAAGTTTGTCACAATGTCCTAATGACTTTTTCAAAAACGGTCATCCGAATCGGATCTTCAAATTCATCGGTTCTTTTGGAAGTTTGGTATTGTGAACAGAACATGGATCTTTAGCCTGAAGCACAACTTGGCAATTTGGCGACATCAGACATATCTCAAGAAGATATGAACCTAGCGCTCACCGTCTTTATTCCAGTCGCCATTATCTATGGTATCCTCATTGCAACCAACTCATAGGAAATCTTCTCGTCATCATTCCATATGCACAAGAAAAAAAGTTGCGCAAACGACCTTCTAATCTCATCATTCTAAATCTGGCAGTTGCAGATTTTAATATAGGACTGGTGTCGCTAACATTTATTCCTACGAAAATTTTAATTGGACGATGACCATTTAGCGAGTATGTCTGCAAAATCTGCACCTTTTTTTTTTTTTTTTACTACGTATCCATATACATTTCAGTTATAATGATCGTGTTCATCAGTATTGACAGATATGTGTTGGTTTCGAAGCCGATTAAGTACCGATCAGTAATCTGTAAACGCGTTCGATCGGCCGTTATACCGGTTTGGGTTATCCACGCGACTTTTTCCGTTCTCTTGTTATTCTGTTGATAATCGTTTGAGGGAGAATCTCTTAACGTAGATTATTCTTTGTTAATTATTATACTTGATTAATCCAAACGCTGCCGTAATCATGTGCGTTTATAAATTCGTATTACCATTCACTAGTATCGTTTTATTTAATACTGGAATGTTCTTTCGTTACAAAGACAGTCTCATAAATTTGAAACTACTAAACCCAGTAAGAAACTAGGAGAAAGGACATATTTCAGAAGTAAGAACATAAAAGTTATTAGCGGAAGCAATATTCAAACCCTTACGTTGTTCGAGAACACACTGAGTCAACCAATGAAACTTCCCTTTCTCGGATGCCGTTTAAAAAACAGTCATCAACCTAAAATCAAAATTTTCTCAAAACGGATCTCTTTACATGGAAAGTCTGATGATATAAAATTCACACAGTACAACACCGCCATGACATCACGACTTCGGAGGATCAAGATAATCGCCCAGAAGCTCGCCCTTCTTGTTCTAGACTTTGGCGCTTGTTGGTTACCTTTCGAAATCTGCATAACTGTGAGTGTTTTCTGCAATGAAACACGCACCAGCAAACTGGCATGGGAACTTGCGGAAAATATGCAATAGGCTTATTTCGGCTATTAATCCAATACTTTATGCCTTTCCCAATGTCCATTTCAGGCGAAACTTTGCAAAATTATTGAAATGCAAAAAGTTATTGTAGGCATCTTATTGTAGTAGATTTGACTCTGGCCTTTCAACCAGAGGACCGCGGCTCGATACCCGCCCATTGCGTTAGTTTCGGCAAGATATTCATTCATACTGTACTATACTAGGTGACTAGGTACTTGATGGCAGGATTTCATTCCTTGACAGCTGGGCACTGCGTACAGCTGTCTAGTAAACATCAAGGGTTTTATGCTATTACAAATTCATTTATAAACAATATTGATATAAATGATGAATATTCTTTTTGTATTAAAAGAAGACAATTAATACATTTGTTTTTAATCTAATAAAGCGCTTGGTGAGTTTAGATGAGTGTTAACGTTAGGCAGTATGCGATTTAACATAAGGTCTGAACAAAGTATAATAATGCGATGGAGAATAAGAATATTCAAAATTGAACTGAGGATCAATAATTTGTTTTGGCTTTGGCAGAATCAGTGATGCACTAGCGGAAATATTGCACATGATTTTTTTTAACGGATTCATTTAGAATTGATGAAGGATAAAGGCCCGCGCAGAGGATGTTCAACAATTGGCCAATCACAGGGGAGACATCGCTTAAAACCGTGCCGTGATATTAATACGTCTATGGCCTGGCCCTAACAGAGCTAATGACCCCTAAAGATACTATATAAAGTGGTTCACTGAACCATGAAACATTATGTTTGAAGCATTTTTTTCTCACCACTTTCCACATGATATATGTCAGGCACGTATTCATTCTGATTGGAAAGAACAGTTTATGTTATGTAAGTATGCAACATGCTTTAATTTGGTTTTAAACCCCAGTCACATAGGGCCCCGGAAGGAACGCGATTCAACACGACTCAACACGACTCTTTGTTCGCAGGCAGTTAACTGTGAATTAACAAAGAGTCGGGGTGAATCGTGTTGCTTCCGGGCTTCTATGTGACTGGAGCCCAAGCAAACGACTATTCACCAAGAGCAGAAGGGACAATGGAATTGGATAAAGCAAACAACTCCGTTTAAGCCTTCACTCTAGCAAGATACATACAACAAAAAAAAAAAGCTTCCCAGTTTGTTGACTGAACATTTCCCTTCAGAATAAGAGCGATTCAAATTTCTTTGTGTGCATTTAGGTTTTGTGAATGCTCGAATGGAAATTGTTTACCTTGTCCGAATCATTGGCCCTTATACTCACAGTGATTAGCCTTAGTATCGCGCCCCTTTCCTAATGCATTTGAATATATTCACGTTGGCTGGAATACGGACAATGGATGAGAGTAAAATATTCAGAATGCTTCTTGCATACATCAACGTTGCTAGGTTAGACAAACATTGTAGTTTGGCCAACCTAGCAACAACCACTGCAAGCAATGCACATTCCATTTATTGAATTACGAAAGTGGTCTATAGAACACTTTTGCATTTTTTTAAATTTATTCACGTTTGCCCCAAGGCGAACTATGTATTCAAGTGTCAAAATAATGAGAGTACAATGTTCAGTATGATACTTGCAGATAGTAATATGCTCCGTTGGACAAACTGCATGCCACCCACATTCCTTTTATGGAAACACCATTATTTTATATCATGTGAACAAATAATTTGTCATTGTGCATCAGTGACAAAGACAATAATTATTCATGACAATAAAAGGCCGATTTACTAATAGATTCAAATTTATGAACGTCTCTTTCCAACGAGCTTTGGTACATTATTGTTAACAATTAAACTACAATACTTGGAATCCAGTTTGCAAACATTACTTGTCGCTATGTCTGGCAAGCCTCGGGCCAGCTTTCGGGCTGTCAAAAAAAACCCCGCTGTATGTGTGCAGAAGACGCATAGAATCTGCATGTACTAGTAAACCCACCTACTCAAGTATCATGTGTACCAACGAATAACAACAGAACAAAGGAAAAGGCCACAGGAAGGTGTTCAGGGTGAACTGTAAGTACGAATAAAACTGTCATCTTGCGTTCTTATCTTCGGTCAAAATGATATTGAGCAAGTGATTTTGAGAGATCTGAGATTTTTGTGCAATAGTGATGAGATGTTCTACTGCCACTTTGACATGACTATTTGAGTTAAAGCTTGATGGAAGGGCTGGCAAGTAATATATACAATGTTAGTCTTTCCTTACCATGCCATGCAGTTTAATTTGGACAATTTCTTTAAAAAATTACCATTACTACTAAAAGTGGTTTACACTATAGAACGTGATAATGCATTGACTTTGAATAATTACTATTCACGAGGCAATTACCCATTTTCTGAAAATATGATCCAATATTTGTTCTCTTCTTTTTCTTCATTGAGTTTACCGGGTAATAATATTTTCGTAATCAGAACAATGGGCTCTTAAAAACATCCGTATTAAATTAAGTGCCTAATAAATGTTATGTATTATTATTTTTTAATGTTTCTGTAATTTTTCATGTTTATGTTTTGACTGATGTGCTATTTTAATAGCGGAGTTTTGTTATTGCTTATATTGTTAGTGAAAATATACATGTATAAGTTTTTATTGATATATTATTTTGATTGCTGATTTTTGTTATTGTATGTTTTCATGTACTCGTTATTTTGCAGGACCCCTCGTGATACCAACATCTTTTTGCGAGGTCATCCTGCTAAACTCTTGATAAATAAAGAAATACTTATAAATCGGGTATAAGAATGGCATATGTGGGAGCCATTGGCACCGACGCGCTTTGGTTGAACAACATTATTGTATTCTGAACAATAACAGAGATACCAACACTATGAGAAGAAGGGACAAAGTATTTGGACAAAGTAAACAACTTTATTCAGGCTTTCATAATTGCTAGATACACACAAAATAAAGTACCCTCACTCATTATTGTGCGACACCTGTTTCATATACTTCCGCAGAATAAGAGGTGACGAAATTTCTTGTGTGTATCAAGCTATTGCGAAGGCTTAAATGTAGTTGATTACTTTGTCCCAACTCTTTTATCCCCTCTGCTTGTAGTGCAAATGTGAATCATCAAACAAAATAACCAAATATTTTCTCATGAGAGAAAGTGGATAGTAGTTTTTTAATTATTGCTGTAATTAAAATTGCTTAATTCAGCACATTTTTAAACACATGTAAAAGCTTTCCAGTCTTGTTTTTACTGTAGTTATATTGATGCATTGATTGAACATGATGGAGTGACGAAAACAAGCCGAAGTGACTTGTCGGATTAGCATACCAACTCTTTTGAGCTAGTCAAATACACTTTACGATGTATTTGTGAGCTTGACAAGGAATAGATAAGACAAGGAATTAATTACTCAAACGTTAATATTGAATTGATTAGTCATACGTTAACGTTAAATTATTAAGTAAAGCAACAACTTGAGTCTAGTTAACAAAATTTCAAGGCAAGTCATTTCTACAATATAGCTATTCATTATCAACGTACAAATTGTCCAGTCATGTTATAGCTTTGCCTAGTTATCTAATAATTGTCCTGATGAGATTAAGATATATGCCAAAATATCCGTTCATCATTGCCAGAAATCAATATGTTGGACACGAAATATACAAAGTGATATCAACCTATTATAACAGACACAATAATCTTTTAATTCAAGAGAGTGTTTTTTTTTCTCGTTGCGGACAATACCTGATCAGACACGGTACGAAAAATGATAAACCTGAATGAAAAAAATCTACATATCGTTGATGTACAACAAAACGAAAACACACATGCTTTGTGCATGAGTGCGCCGGCCGTATATATTTTGTAGAGTCTTTTAATAATGTTAATTGATTCAATCAACAAATCATAAATATTCAGGTGCGTAGCCAGGGAGGTGTTTCACCAAGATAAGAACGACTTTAAGAACGACTTTAAGTTTGACTGGTATCCCTTCTCGTGCGTACTGGTTCACACTATTATGCGCATTCCGCACAAGAACTGATACCAGTCGAACTTAAAGTCGTGCGTAAAGTCTTTCTTATCTTGGTGAAACACCGCCCTGGATTGCACTTTAAAGGGAAACCAACCCCTGGGATTATCGTGCTCTCATTGAATGAAGACAAATCAGATGAACGAATTGTGAAAATTTTAGCAAAATCGGACGACCCGTTCAAAAGTTATGACTTTTCAAAGTTACAGAGATATGACAATCCCTACCGCTCATGGGGATCCGTGCGATCGGCAACTTCGACGGAATCCGTGACGTCATGTCGGACAACTCCTCATTCACCCTGTATACAATTTTTCACATTTTCTCCCTTTTTTCGGAAAAGTCAACAAAATGCCAATTGTCGATTGGGGTATAGCATTTCTGTATTGATTCTGCATGTATTTTGAGAAGAATGATGTTGCAACCTTACTCTAAATTTTACATTAATCCATTTTTAAATATTATATGTATAAAGTGAATGAGAAGTTGTCCGACATGACGTCACAGATTCCATCGAATTTGCCGATCGCACAGATCCCCTTCAGCGATAGGGATCGTCATATCTCAGTGACTTTGAATATTCATAACTTTTGAACGGGTTGTCCGATTTTACTCAAATTTTCACAGTTTGTTCATCTGAGTTTTCTTCATTTCATGAGAGCACGACAATTCCAAAGGCTGGTTCCCCTTTAACGGGGGGGGGGGGGGGGCATCATTTATACGGGGGACACACATTTCTATCCCCCTGTTTGTCTACTAATTTCTTTCATTTCTTTCCATTTTTAAACAAATTTTTACGGGGTGCCCCTGACCCCTCAACCCCCTTGGTTTGAAGGTGGATTTCGTAGATTCTTGTTTGGCAGTGATGATTATATGCATCATGCATCATGTATGCATCATGTTTCGATGATGGAGAGAGGGAGAGAGACAGAGAGAGAGAGAGAGGGAGATAGAGAGAGGGGGGAGACAGACAGAGAGAGAAAGTGAGAGAGAGAGAGAGAGAGAGAGAGAGAGAGAGAGAGGGAAAATTTACTTCATTTATTCATTTATTAATTGGTATAAAAGCAAAATATCATTCAGCAGTCGCGGAATAATCAATTTCTGACATTAGTAAAATGAAATATATAATATACCGTACAGAAAAAATACAGTAATCACTTGAAGTGTAACAAACGTTATGTATGTGTTTTGAGAATGTGTATGTATGTGTATGTATGTATATAGGTTGTATGTATGCGTGTCTGTGTGATTACGGGTGTGTATTGTTGGGTGTGGATGAAATGTATTGCTTGTGTGTACTTGTGTATGTTTTATGGTATCATTGGGGCATCATAATTGAAAGTATGGTAATAGGAAGAAGAGCTGAACAACAGAAAGTGATATTCTTTTGCATTAGCTCAAAATAATACTTCTTTTTTTGTGGGCAATAAATTTTATCTTCAATTTTGTATTCCGATATCTTATTATAAGATTCCCGTCTAATATATGCAATTGAAATTCATAATTCTTTTTCTTTTTAGAATACATCTGTTGAGGACCGTATACGTAATGCAAAAACATTTTTTTCCATCATGTATAGCCTGGATAAGACAGCAGAAATTAATTTATAAAAGATAAATGGGATAGTTTGATGAATACATGAATAAATAAATAAAAATAGAACACCAACACCCAAATATTTAGGAAATGAAAAAGAGCAATGTGCGCTCAAGAGCTGCACTTGAAAATCCTCTTGAACTATGCGCATGACATGACGATTTTACTAAGCTGGTAGCGTACTATTCAGCGATATCATTATCACAACTCTGCAAAATACCTAATCAGCAACGTTTTTGAAAGGGTTGCATATAATTATAGAGGTCAGGTACATCTTATTTATAAGGCTCTTGCGTTGTTCTTTGACAACATTTCGCTATATTTTTTCCGTACCCCATCGTCATTCGAACATCCGCATTTGATCGTTTTCTCTTTTTCGCCATCTTTGACACTTTGCCAGTCCGAGGTGAAAAATTTGCGGTGAGTTTATTTTGAATACATATCTTATATTTCGATTGATTGAGTATAGAAACTATTTCATTATGCACTGTAAAAAGAACAAAAATCTGTATGTTTTTCTTAGCACTTTTTCTCAGACTAACACCTAATAGACATAGATCATTATCTTCTGTAAGGATAGTAAGATACCACAAGTCCTTGTTCAGTTCTGGAACGCTTTATATGAGCACATATCCATATTCATTCTCTGCATAAAATCAAGAATTCAACTTTAATTGAACTTATATGATTTGACAATTTTATCTGTAAGATAGTGAACTTAATCCATTATAATTCCATTACGATTATATTCATTCATTGAAACAATTATATTTTTCTTAGTATGTATTGATAGAGAATTGCCACCTTAAAAGAAGTACAAAATTCCTATGTAGATTATAATTCTATTCATTTTCAGTGTCTAATTTTAACTGTCAATTTAATCTGGTACTATCTGAATGACCGACGGAATAATCGAAAAGGACCTAAATGTTATTTGCAAAGCGGAAAAAATCACTAGTGATAATGGAGAATGGTAATGAGAATATGACAATGGGTCGATGATAAAAAGGTTACATAACCACTCAAACCCACTCCTTAATTAGATCAACTGTCGGTGGTAAAACATCTCCCTGCATAAAATGCAGAACAAACAAATAAAATAAACGTTGCAGAATTGGTTAATATTTTTTTTCGTTTTTGAGGTATCTCACAGTCGTATAGAATATAAAGCTCTGTATGTAGGCAAATTCGTTAAGATGCTTGGGTCTTTCGTGAAAAATAGTTGTTTTGTGNAAGACCATTACGAATCTATACCTTTAACTTGAGTACAGCACAATCTTTTTAAAATCAAATCCAACTACATTCTGTTCACTCTCACAACTTTCGGTTGAAACTATTGTCAACTTCTGATTATTTCTACAATATTCTGAGCAAAGTTTGACCAACATAACAAAAACCTACATTGAATATATTTTTTTAAAGCAGCTGTGGTTACAGTTTGTTGTCCAGTCTTTGGGATTATTTTTTGCCACAAGCGTTTGTCGGAATAATAATTGAATCGAATTAAAAGTTGTGTTTGAACAATGTTTGAAGAGTTCGCCTGAAGTTATTAAACGCACTTATTTATCGAAGTTAAACATTGAATATACATTGATTAACAAGGTTTTCAGTGTTTTATGGTTATGCAAAGAGTCGAGTTTTCAGAACAACAATTCATATTTGGCCTTTATTGTACAAAGGTTAAATCTGGAACACGAATTCATTAGCCAATTATATAAAGTGAATAGGTCACGCGTTAACACGCCGAATTATCACGTAACTGCGATGTTTGTCAATTACCTGAGACGACATGTTAAGTTAAGTCCACGCAATTGAAATTAATCAGTTTAAGTGCTTGGCATTGGCAAATTTAAGCAATGATTTCGGTTGAGAAATGGCATCAAGAATTTCAAAGAAATTTTCGTGCTTCTATGTGGTCAAGCGTCACGCTACTTCAGACATTTCTATAACTATTGTTGTTGGAGGGGTCCATTATTCGTAAGATCTATGTCACATGAATTTCCTTCTACAATTGGTTCAGAATAACTAGGCTAAGCGGGAATATTTCTATCGATAACGTGAGCTTGAAAACTGCGTGCGTAAAATTGAAGTTCTATTGGATCCTATATAAAGGTAGATAGGTGATTTTTTCCATACATATTTGAGCTTTGTCACACCCAGTTCATTTTGTTATCGAGTTAGATTTCTTAGGTGATCTTACCATCCGCGATATTCATCAATACGCTCTCATTTTCTTCGTTGATTTGGTAAGTTTATTCCTTCAATCTTAGTTTCTTTTTAAAGCATCGTTTAAGTGAAAGCACATTACGTATTATGTAGTAATTATACTAAAAAGCTACCCAAATATGAAATAGATTTGTTAGTGGTCCGTTATGCTCATGTACTGATTTTATATTATGAGCTAGAAATTACCAAAAATAAAACTTTCTATGTATGAATCATTAAAATGCTTCTCAAAATAAGCTAAGCAAAAGTGTTTGGCTAGCCAATGAATATTTTTAAAAGATAGGGATGGCTGTAATGAGAAAAAGAATATTTTCAAAAACTTTCTGAAATACCCAGGGAGCCGGGGATTGGGGATCGGTCGGAAGTGACCATGCATTTAGTGTGGTCAATTTTATGGAAGCAGGAGCCCTTTATAAACACGGATGTACGTAGTGTAGTAATTTGAATTACTGTCCTACGCAATTAATTACGTAGTGTAGCAATTCCATTTACGACACGACGCAATTAATTACGTAGTGTAGCAATTCGATTTACTACACTACGTAATTCCAATTTACTACTCAACGAATTAATGTCACGACATTAAATGAATTGGTGTCACTTCATTGAATATTTAGGTAATGTAGCAATTTCAATTACCACACTATGCAATTAATTACGTAGTGAAGCAATTCGAATCACTACACTTAATACTACTACTAATAATTATCATTATCATTATTACTGTTATTATTATTATTATTATTATTATCATTATTATTATTGATATTACTGCAAATTTATACAAATCGAGCTGATATTGTAACAATGAGGTTTTTGAACGGTCATCCGATTTCATCATCAATTCATCGGTTGTCCCGGAACTTTAATTTTTTTGTTTATCAATTTTTTATCTTTTCAATGAATCAAAGAACATGGATCTTGAACCTCAAGCACAATTTGCCAATTTGACGACATCGGACTTATCTTCAGAAGATTTGAACCTAGCGCTGACTTCTTTGATCCCTATCGCCATCATCTATGGTATCCTCATTGCAACCACTGTCATAGGAAATCTTCTCGTCATCATTTCATACGCACAAGACAGAAAACTGCGTCATCGCCCTTTTAATATCATCATCCTAAGTTTGGCAATTGCTGATTTTAATGTAGGACTGGTGTCCTTGACATTTTACCTTACTAAAATCGTAAGCGGGCGATGGCTGTTTGGCGAGTATATGTGCAAATTATACAGCGTTGTTGACTATGTTTCCGTGTTTATGTCTGTTATAATGATCGTGTTCATCAGTATTGACAGATATTTGTTGGTTTCGAAGCCGATTAAGTACCGATCAATCGTAACATGTAAACGTGTTCGATCTGCTTTTATACCGGTTTGGGTAATCTATTCAATCTTTTGCGTTCTTTTGTTGTTTGGTTGGGTATTGTTTGGGGGAGAATCGCTTAACGTAGACTATTCTCGTGAATGTGTCATGGATTACTTAGTGAACTCGATTGTCACCATGACTCTTTGTTTCGTCAAATTCATACTCCCGTTCTTGATTATCGTTACACTCAATTTTTCTATATTTCTCATCGTGCAAAGACAGTCTAATAACTTTCTACAATTTGAACTTAGCAAGAACCTTAAAGATAGGACGGATCTCAGTGGCCAGCGTTCAGAATTTGATAGCACAGAACGATGTACAAACTCGTCTGTTGCTGAAGAACACAGTGAATTATGTTCTAGCTCGAAACAAGTTTTTATGTTGCCGAGAATCAACAGCATTTCAGAAAGAATTTCCTCAGTTGAGAAGTCGGTTTTGAAATTCGATCACTACACCACTGGACGGATTCGCAAGAACAAGATAATCGCACAAAAGCTTGCTCTTCTTGTCGTAGTCTTTGGAGCTTGTTGGTTACCTTTCGAAATTTGTACAATTGTGAGTGTTTTCTGTAAGGGAAAATGCATCAGCAAACTGGCATGGGATATTGCGGAAAATATTCAGTGGGCGAATTCGGCTATCAATCCAATACTTTATGCATTTACCAATGACCGTTTCAGGAAAAACTTTGCAAGATTGTTGAATCTTAAAAAGTAATTGTTTGATTTACCTCACATTCTGACCACTGCCTTAATGGTCGACTGTTCTAGAATCCCCGGACAAACTGGCGTTCCATAATGTCAACGGCATAGCATTTTATGCCATAATAAAGTCTATCAAAATGTTACCACAGCGCAAAAGTGTATGCTGCGAACCTTCATGCAAGATATTTCTCTATGGCGAATAAGGTTTATGCATCAGACACATGGGCTGCATTCTTGTCATAAAAAGTCTTGCAAACTATGTTCCAGAGTTTTTTTTCCTGCGTAAAAGTCTGTGACAGGAGTGTTTTTGCCAACGTTTTTTTATGGTAAAGATTTTAAGGCAATGGATCCTTGGCGTTCTAAACTATATTTCCCTGGTTATGTTCAATGAAAAACACACAGAAAAAATAATTACTGTACCTGATTTCTGGTTTATGTACCTGATTACATAGCGTACAGAGAGAAAGAGTCATTGCTGATCCCACAATGGTGACTTTATAGGTTGGCACATTTCTTTTCTTCCTGTAAAGGCAAACTTCCTCAAGTTTATTTTACCCCGGTATTTTTTTTCAAATTTGTGTTTACGGTTGGTGGTTTGGTTTTGCAGGTTGTCTACAAATGAAGAAGAAGAAAAAAAAGAAGAAAAAAACAGCGCAAGCTATCACAGCATTAAAGAATAGTATATAGTTCCTTCTAAAATCACGATTATCGTGCTACATGACTTCGGGAGATGTCTGAGAAACCGTTTAC
>BQKZ01000116.1:0-19002 GCA_036244855.1 Temnopleurus reevesii | reverse complement strand
CCCACACACACACACACACACACACACACACACTCTTATAATGATCCATGCCTACGACCCACACCCTCGCCCACACAACCCACCTTCACCATCACCCACCCTCACACACCTACTTTCACTACCACCCATCAAACATCACCGTCAATCATTCATCTATCCACTGCCACTCGTCTTTCACTCTCACACACAAAACACACACACGCACATACTCAGACACACATAAACACACACCCATACACACGTACTCTCATACCTACTCTTAGACCTGCCTACTTTGTCACATTTTCCAAGATGTAAATATTGTTCTCACAAAGTGAAAAGTGTCTAGTATCCAGGACTATAATTAAAATACATAACTTTCGATAGCCCATTTTGCGTCGTAATATAAACGCCTTAAAATCCAAATTTAGTTAGTTATATAGTTAGCAATCCCGCATGAGTTCAACTTACCATTGCTGACCATTCCAATATGTAGTGATTATACGAAGTTCTTACGTCATAAACCACCTTGACTAACACCTTGTTATTAGAAAAGTGGGTTTCATAAGCATGACGAATTTGGTGAATCGCTATTTCAAGTTCAATTATTGAAATGAAACATCGACTGCTTCTTGTCGATGAAATGTGTTTGTGTGTTTGTTTGTTTATCTGTTTATATGTTTTTTTCGGTGGGGGGAAGAATTTGTGTAGGACTTCCATAATCATAGTTCACTCATACAGAGTTGGAATAACTTCCTCAGGAGCAACTTGTCATATTGGTTGCATATTTTGTCTCATGTTAAAATCAATTTTTTAGCAAGTTAAGACACGCAATTTTACTTTTCGATTTGGAGACATTAGTATAGTAATCCCCTTATATAGTCTTGAAATATAGTGTCGTATTTGTTTACCACGTTCATCCGTTATACAGCAACATGTCCTATTACAGTTTAAATAAAAGGGGGACCAACCTTTGGCATTATTGTGCTCTCATTGAATGGAGAAAAATCAGATGAACAAACTGTGAAAATTTTGGCAAAATCGGACAACCCGTTCAAAAGTTATGAATTTTCAAAATCACTGAGATATGACGATCCTCATCGCTGATGGGAATCCGTGCGATCGGCAAATTCGATGTAATGTGTGACGTCATGTCGGACAACTCCTCATTCACTTTGTACCTCGAATTTTTAAAAATGGATTATTACAAAATTTAGAGTAAGGATGCAACATCATTCTTCTCAAAATACATGCAGAATCAATACAGAAGTGCTATACCCCGACCGAAAATTGTCATTTTGATGAATTTTCCGAAAAAAAAAGGAGAAAAGGTGAACATTTGTATATAGAGTGAATGAGGAGTTGTCCGACATGACGTCACGGATTCCGTCGAATTTTCCGATCGCACGGATCCCCATGATCCCCATGTGACTTTGAAAAGTCATAACTTTTGAACGGGTTGTCCGATTTTGCTCAAATTTTCACAGTTTGTTCATCTGATTTTTCTTCATTCAATGAGGGCATGGCAATCGCAGGGGTTGGTTTCCCTAAAATAAATGTATTGAACATTATATTGATTACCTTTAAATGATTCACATAAAATAAAAGTTAAAAATTTACATTTTCCTGAGATCCAACTGGAAATTGATTGCCAGGAAATTACAACACCGCAAAGTCGCGGTGATTGACGAAAGATACACGAATGGCTTGTACATCGCGTACATAGTGTTTGTGACTCAGAATAGCTGGATAGATTCAGCATTGGCTGGAGGAGACGTGACAGGGGTAGGGGCGGGAGCCGGGAGCCAAGTATCAATCCCCGTTACTTTTGTCCCTCATGAGCATTTCTCGAAAGCACCTGCTAATCACACCTGCGTTAAGGTGTACTTCAATTTGTTAGTGAATGGGTGTGAAAGATATTGGGTAATTTTAACCCAATCCGAATACATATTTCCCTAGTTAATACACCAAAGTTCCCCCCCCCCCAAAAAAAAATATATATATATATTTATATCTTCCCTCGCAAAATCTGCATTTGCTAGGGTTTATTGAGCTATAGAATGTCCTTTAAGAACATCAACACAAAACACAACAAAGGAAAGAATAACGTATTTGTATCACATGTGAATCTGTTAAATTTGTCTTGCCAACATCCGTAGCCCAAACCCACATTTAAAACAACAAGAATGATATTTCCGCTTTAAAAACCTCCATATATATCCTTCGAATGACTATAGGTTTGGCTAAGAATAACATATGTTTGCTCACACAGCGAAGGGGCAGAGGCATTTATGTTTGCGCCCCCCCCCCCCCCCCCACCGTAGATGGTTGGAGATGGTTGGAGGAGATGCGAAAACAACCAAGCGGTTGGCCTCCATGTTGTCAATACCTTGATTCGGCAATGATATCACATCAGCCATTTTGAAAACAACGAGTTGCTCATGAATATAGAGCGAATACAAAAAATGAACAAATATCATTATTCCTGTACCATTACATGATGTATACATTTATGCATTTACGTCATCTCTTTTGGACTTACACCTAACAGATATTTGCACATTGGAAAAGATGTATAACGGTATCAAGTCTCGTTTATGTTAAACATTAAATCCGTTTTTCTATTCGAAGTCGTCTGAGAATTCTGTTGCCAATGATATCTTGTGGTTTGATGGGCAATTTCCTGGTATTCAAAATGTAATATGATATAAGAATTAATTAAGAATATTTTACAGAAAATCAGAAGTAAGTTCGATATACTATTTATCTGATTTGTATGCATTTAACTGTGCGGAACTACGTCATCTTCCCACATCTTCCCGTGGTTTCTGAGAATTGTAGTTTCCTATTTTTTTCTCCGACGGTAAACTCCACCGCAGGTTATGCTACATTGATTTTTCATTTCTTATTTTATAAGTCAGATCACGTTACGCTCGTTTATACATGATTCAACAATAAGGATATAATTCAGACTGATTGTAAACTATATTTCCATTGTATCTTTCAGATCCTGGGTCTGCTGTCTCTGTGAAAGTATCTTCTGGAAGTAGATGTCGACAAGCAATGTAACGGAATATCTGGGAGTGTAGTCCCAACTATACAGTCTGCTGTCCCCACGATGGATTCAACGTAAATGTTGGGTTTGAAGAAATATAGAATAGCCGAACTTCCAGTGATCCTGCAGTGGGTCAAGGCATCCTTAAACAATTTGTGGATTTATTTACAGTGTATAGAGACTCTTTAACTTTCGGAGGAAATATTGGCTATTATTGCAAGCTTTCATCATCACTTGGCGATAGCACTACGATATTCTATTTGAATTTTTATATTTCATTCGTGGTGCATCAAATTCCTACTTTTCGCTGGGTGTCATTCTGATTCGTTAGCAGGCAGGAGTAACCAAGACATTCAGTATAATGTGGAACAATCGGAGACAATTCATACTAGGCAGTTTGCTGTTTCTGGGATTTGTCACGCTTTTCATGATCGTCGGTGACGTGCGTATGATCCGTGTAACCAACGTGCAGAATGACCAGAGCCAAGCTGAATCCGTACACGATCACGGCTGCTACACCGTCACTAACCGTTTCACCAACAAAGCCCATCCACCGAACGTACTCGAAGAACGCAGCTGTGCTAAGCGTCTCCCCGACGTCCTCATCATCGGCAGTAAGAAGTGTGGTACGACCTCCCTCAAGGACTTTCTCGCTTTTCATCCTCAAATCGCCGCCGCCGAGCTCGAAGCGCATTACTACGATACAAGGCTCTACATGGGCCTGGATTGGTTCAAGGAGCAGCTCCCATACGCTCTTCCCAAGCAGCTCGTTGTTGAGAAAACACCACGGTATCTTGTCTATCCCGGCGTCCAGGAAAAGATGAGGAATGATCTCAGTCCGGACATCAAACTCATCATCGTCATCCGCGATCCGGTAACAAGAGCAATTTCAGACTTCACGCACATTACCTACAAACGATACACAACCGAGACCAAAGTGGACAAAGCCGCAGAAAATAAACCCACTTTATCTCCCGAGCAAGTTGAGCTTCGCAAAAAGTTTAAACGAACAGAAGCTCGGAACAATAAGATGTACCCGAATTATGATAAATTGGGGCTCACATTTGAAGAGTCCGTATTGACCGATGACGGGGAGATTGATGTAAACAGTGCTATTATCGACACTGGTATCTATGTAAAACATTTACGGAAGTGGTTGAAATATTATTCCTTGGATCAGATCCTGGTTCTAGATGGCGAACTCTTGATTCTCGAACCTTACAAAGTCATGCAGAAGGTGGAGAAGTTTCTCGGCATTGAGCCATATTTTTTCTCTGAGCACTTTCATTTCAACGTTCAGAAACGTTTCTACTGTCTTTCTAAGCCCATCTATGCCTGTATGAAGCCGTCTAAAGGACGGGCACACACATCAGTGGGCCAGGAGACCATTGATAAATTAAAACAGTTTTATATGCCTTATAATGTCGAGCTTGAAGAACTCTTAAATCAAACATTCTTATGGACATAGCCGAAATGTCATTGGATTATTTGTGTCTACTTCAACTGGCTCTGTCCATTTTACCTCATTTCACGCTTCTTGCCATTAAAAAAATATTGCATCGTCAGAACCAACGTACATATAGGGCGGCAATAGACCACTTTCGTAATGTATTCAAAATGTATGCACTCTTCTTTGTGCGAATGCACAATTACAAACTATTCGTTAACCTGGTATCAAATAATCCTATTTCATTAGAAGGAATGTGGAGAGCATGCAGTGGCTGTTGCTAGGTTGGTCATGCTAAAATATTTGTCCAACCTAGCAACGTTAATGTATGCAAGTAGCATTCTGACTGTCGTACTCTCATTATTCTTAACAGCTGACTGCATACCTTTTCTAGGGGCAAACGTGAATAAATTTGAATACATTACGAAAGTGATCTATTAACAGAATTGCTGCCCTCTACGTTCGTTGCCAATTTCATTCCTCCTTTGTATTGCTACTGTGATCGTAGCCAGTATAGGAGGGGATAGACTAGTAGCCCACTTTACTCACAAAGTGCACAAATACCTCGTCACACATTTATGAGAAACAATTGCTAATTTTCCATGTTGGAGAGAATATTATTATTTGGCTTTGTTGTTGAAAGAAGGTTTTAAATATGCTCATGTTTTGATGTGCGGCGATTAGTCAACTTTCTTGCACGTGCTAGCGCAATGCACATCTGCTAACATGCACCCAATCATCCACAATTGAATCAAGAGCATAAAATAACCAGCTTTTACCACTGACGCTGCCAAGTTACAACCTGGCAATTTATTGTTCATCATAATTATTTCACAAAATAATTGCATACTTTCGTGATTGTGGCGGGCGTATTCCACGGCCGGAGATAATCTCCTCCTACACCGTTGGCTTAGGGAATAATGTTGTCAATGTAATTTTCGTTTGCCACCTTTATTTGATAAATATATGTTGCCAAATTGGTTGATGAATGGTTGTTAGTCTCCTCACGCACTGGTTCCAAACAATCTAAGTGCGCATGCACACATTTGTATCCTTCCGATCAATTTTCTTTCCCTTGCTCCTTGACCGGAAGAGGGCGCGACCCCGAGAATTCACGGGTTTCTCCGACCCAGCGTTATGATCACGCCATCTATCGGTCGCACTCGTCTATGGTAGACCACTGGAATGCACAAGAGAGAAATTGTAAAATCGTTCGGAATCTGAACTATTGCAAGCCAAGCGTCAGTTGCAGATAATCCGACAGCCCTTAGGTACAGGACGCACGTTTGGCTAATGCTATTATATGTGTACATCACAAAAAGCCGAATATATTAAACTTTTGTCGAGCGTCTTTCCTGTGCCTTCATTTGCACATACAGGGAGCTAAAATTGATATAGTTAACGCTACGCATCCGTTAGATATCTGACAGAGCCGTTAGTACTTGTGCTAAAATAGGCGAGTTAACTAATAGATGCGAATTTTATGCATACTCTATGTACACCAAGGTTGTTCATGACAAACCAAAAGCTTGCCAGATGCTTGTCTGACATAGAATTAACCAATTCTAAGCAAGTTGTGCTGTAATTATTATAGTCCTAATCGGTTGAAGGTATACCATGTAACAATATATGCTCTTAGGCAAGAAACGTGCATATATTCGATTTTATTAGTAAACCCGCCTATTCCCTCCTTACAATTCCTATTACTATGAGAAATGGTGCTAAATATATTATCTAACCTGTCGACAAGATGGGAAACTTTAAATTTGTAAGACAGCAATTTGGTTCTAATTCTTGTTGAGATATTGTGAGTGGTGCTATATTTCTCTTAAATTTGTAAAAATCTATATTCGTGTTAAGTCAAATATTTATGTACATGATATACATTCTATTTATATTTCTTATCATAAAGGAAATATGTCAACTTTTATTCAATAGTAATCTACAAGGGAAAAGTTGCTAAGAGTTGACCTATACTTTTCTGTCAAAGTTATGATAAGTGTTTTCCAAGTCAATAGATCTCTAGTTTCCGGACTTTCAGAATTTCTTTATTTTCGTTTTTTCATGTAAAGGGTCGGTATTTCTGACAAACGTTTCGAAAGGAGCAAATGATTTTTGAGGGGGCATTGTATGTTTTATTAATCAATATTGAAAGAGTACCAAAGATGATATCTTTTTCCGGGAACTGGTTTTAAATTGTCTTATATTAATATAGTTTTGGAAGCCCACAGTTGAACGTTTTATGCATTTCAAACAGCACACACCCATGTTAGAGCTTGCACCGCTGATTTGGCATGAATAGAAATGTAGGTAGGTAGGTCTATGATATGATGGCGCTTTTCAATCTCTCCAGATTATACGCGCCAAACAGTCACCTTTGTAAGTTTAGGCTTTGGCGAAAATGAAAGCCCACCCGTCTAATATCCACGATGGTGACAAATTGCAGGCACTAACTAGCCATGATTAAAGTACCACCACCATATGTTAATAAGCGCGTAAAAGCAATAGCAATTTATAGCAAAATTGTATACTATCAAATGATTGTCTCAGATTGAGATACAAACAACTGCGTCGTAGCAGATGAAAATTTATCATGGAAAGGCTAGATAGATTTGTATCTAAATTTCCTTTATTATACACAGCCACTTGTTCGATAGTACGAGCTTCACTTAGAATGTTTCGATTGTGGTTTATTTATAGCCTAGAACCGGGGCCTGTGGAGGCTATGCCCCCGATGATTTAAGTAGGTTAAAAAATACTAGGCTTTTTCGTATGTTTTAATTCTTTACATCAGTGAAGAAATTATATTCCCGACTCCTTCCCTCCCCTGAAAATGGTACGATTTCTTGTTTTGTTTCCCTTTTTGCTGGTCATGTACGCCCCCAACTCCGTCAAAATTATTTCCAATAGCCTATGAATATGCAGTGAGCCTGCTGTCCATCATCGTATAATAGTATTCATTTTCATTGATGCGTTATGTTTTAATTGTTTTATATTTTAATTCAGTTACGTTTTTTCCTTGTATGATTTTACATACATGCATTTGATGTATTGTTTGCTTGTTTATTCGTTAATTTGTTAACATATCAGGGACCGCGGAACCGCCAGGAATTGGGGGTTGCAGCCCTATTTGTTCAGAAAATGCATGCAAACATATGGCAGTATGACAAAAAAATATTGATCACCCCCTCTTCAGCCCTTCTTCTTTTCAAGACGTTCCGCGGTGCCTGTAGATGCCAACCTAATTAGTTCGATGTGATAATATTTTGAAAATTATGCAAGAGATTTAAAGTTGTTACGGATATCAGAAGGAGAGAGGAAAATTCTGAAGCCTTTTTTTCAAACTTTTTTTCAATGAGAACTTTATAGAGGTTGGATACAAATAAAGTAGTATGTACTATGTACATGACTTGTGTGCATTACGTTAAATTGGAATGCATGCATGCATATGTTATCCTACTAATAAGTGAAGGCTTGAAGAGCCGAGTTCGGGGCATTAATACTGTGCATGATTAGAGACCGAATATGTGACGCATGTTAAAAGGAGAATCCACTCAAAACGAGCAGAAAAATCAGATGAACAGAACAAAAAAAAAAGTTTGAGAAAATTCTGAGTGCTAATAAGAAAGTTGTGAATGTTTAAATATTTCGGCAAATTGACAACTGATGACGTCATGTGTGCACAACTCGCCATTTGTTATATTCATATCAATGTTACAGAATGTTTCTTTTTATCCCAGCAATATGATTTCCTCAAAACCTTAAGTAAATAATATCTTCTTGGTAAATATAAAGATCCCCTATTCGCACGTTTACAATGATACAAAATGGATAGCTTTCTGTAGAAATGATGAATTTTTCACCATAGATATATTGTTTTTTTAACAGAATTGGTGAGTAGTGCACCCATTATGTCATCAAGTTGACAACATGTCTGAAAAACTTTCCCTGATTCGCTTATTCTTTCAAATCTTTAAAAATTCATAACGTGTTATAAGTACTTGTCCGATTTTTTTTCAAACTTTTTTTTTTTAATGTGCTTATCAATGTTTTCCTTTTCTTGTTTAAAATTATTATTTTGGGGTTCGTGAAAACAGAAATACGACAGATTGTATGTTTGTGTACATGTCTTTAAAAATCTGAGAAAGAAATGATTGTGTTTTGTATCATTGTTAAAATTTGAAGCTGTTATCGAAATCTATTTTGCCTCAATCTGTTGTATTGTATATGTGTAAAGTGATTATAAGCATCCTGTGGATGTGATAAAAAAATTAATGTTCTTGATGTTCTTTATATTATTGACATAATCATTGTTATTATTGTTATTATTTTTTATTATTGTTGTTATTGAATATCGTAATATTCGTGATGGAATTTACACTATCATTGTTATTGTTGCTATTATTATTGTTATCGATAATAATCATCACCATCATCGTCATCATCATCTCATTACTGTTATTATAATAATTCATTTGTTTCATTACGGATTTATTGCCTATATTCGCAAATGCCAATAATTTTCTTCTCATTTCACCTATAAATACCTCCATGTCTGTGCTAGTAGGAAATTAATGTGTATGATGTGAAAATGGTTATATCCATTATTTGTTATAAATTCATATACCTCTATATTTTTGTTCTGATTTATGTAATTGTCTTATCCTGATGACATAATAATGCCGTTCAAGGCATTTTGCATTTATGATGTTTTTGAAAGTCAATAAAACTCGAAAACCATATCAAACCGACGTATTTATATCATTTTTAAAAACTATTTACATGTATTCACTGCCTAGTCGTCACTTAAAAATTTCAATGAATAGGTGAGTGATTGACTGGTTGGACAGTTCGTTAATTAACTGATCGATTGATTGATTGATTGGTTGATTTGTTTGTTGTTGTTTTTTGTCATTGATTCATATAGTTTATTGAATGATTGGTTGATTGATTGGTTAGATAGTTGGTTGATGGATCGATTGGTTGTTTGATTAGACATTCGGTTGATTTATTATATCTATATATTAATTGGTTAGTTGGTTGATTTATTAGTTCCGTAGCTGATTGATTGGTTGGTTGCTTGGTTGACTGATTGTTCAATTGGTTGAATGATTGGTTGTATAGTTGGTTATTGGGTAGATTGATTGATTAATGACTAATGAGCTAGCTGGTTGATTGATTTATTGGTTAGTTGGTTGATTGGTTATCTAGTTGATTGATTGGTGGGTTCGTTGGTTGCTATGTTGATCAATTGATTAATTAATTGATTGGTATTGGATAATTTGTCTGAATATGTGACTAGAGCGATGCCGTGTTAAATGTTATATCTTATTATTAGTAGCATTGATTGATGTATCGATCGGTTAGCTGGTTGATTGATTGATCAATATATTGAATGATTGGTTGATTGATTGGTTAGTTGGTTTGGGGTTGATTGTTTTATTGATTGATTGATTAGTTAATAATAATGATAATAATAATGATGATGATGATGATGATGATGATGATGATGATAATAATAATAATAATAATAATAATAATAATAATAATAATAATGATAATGGTAGTAGTAGTAATTTACATGTATATTGCGCAATTTCAATAGGAATACAGCTGCGCATTACGGTACAATAATAATAATATAGAAGTAAATTGATAAACAAGTTTTGAGAGAGGTTTTAAATGAACTTATGGATTGAGCAGTGCGAATGTTCAAATGGGAGATTGTTCCAGAGTTTTTGTGTGGCACTATGCACTAACAAAGGCACGATCACCTAGATTAGTTGATTATTTCAATATTTGACTTATTGCTTGGAGAGCATGGTTTCGAGAAATCGCAAAAGCAACTGGAAAACAATGTGAAGTTGAATAGCTCTTGATATTTCACTTTCCAAAGGCCAGTAAACACGATATAAACCATTTCCGTAAAATTAAGTGGGTTATCATATTAGATAATAGATCAGTACGCCGTGTATTCAACTGTGTTAACAACAACAATCACAAAGCGGTTCCGATTTGAATAGCATACAAAGGACCACTGAATTGGCGTTCGGCTTAATTTTACGGAAATAGTTTAGATCGTGTTAGTTGTATAATGNTAAAAATGCGTGAGTTTTGTGATGTAAACGGCAAGATTTCATAATCGTTTTTTACCAAAAATGTTAGCATTATGTTAGTTATTCACGATCATTGTACTAATTGATACGTAAAATCAGTATAATGTATATATAGAAAACATTCCATAAATCACTAAACAAAGATCCAAACATGCAAATTTGGGGTCTTAGTAGTGTTATTAATGATCCTAATAATACTCCATGAAAAAAATTGCTATCGAAATTAAATTGTTATGTAATTTCTTTTCATAAATATTATTTTTTTATGTATCTACTTGTTCTTTCGACCGAATTGTTTTCATTTTAGGGGTTAAAAAAAAGCATCACAAAATTGTGTAATTTCACCAATTCAGAATAAAAGAATGCATGATTTGTCAAAAAAAATTGATCGAAAATACAATTTTCGGTAACTATGTTGTACGTGAAATCACGTTTTAAGCCATTTTTTAGGTTGACGATTTTTTTTTCGATCCCGCAAACCGTTGACCTGGGCGGTGTACTTACAAAGAAAATGGATTCCAGTAATCCCAACTCCCTGCTTAAAGTCTTTTTTTATATCGGTGAAACACAATCTTAGACGATGAGCGAAAGAATTATTTTTTTTGGGGGGAGGGGGATTAGGTTAAGAAGATATCGCTAAAATGAATGAAAATGCAAATTGAGTGATCGCCCCATTCGAAGCCAATAATCACCAAATATACGTATATGGCTGCCACATTGAAAAAAAATTAAAACATCTGACGAATACTCGCTGTCTCAATTGAAATAATGTTTGCTTAAAGATTGCTAAATGTAGGCTCCATATCATTAACGTCATTAACCGAAATAAGTTAAATAACACTGGCATAATATTTCGAGTAGAGAATTATAACAGCATACGGTAGTTAAAGTCATTTAAACAAATAGAAAAGAAAACCATGTTCAACTCGAGAACCTTGTGAAGAAGCGTTGATGACAAGTTTTTTTTTCATATAGGTAAGTCAACAGGCTTGACAAGCGAAACAAGAAATGAGTCTTCACTTATGAAATAAATATACAAATAAATAGAAACAAGTTTCATGCATGTTAACATCGAAAATTTTAAATCGAGACCGATCGGGACACTCCGTAAAAAGTCCAGTTGGTAACGACGAAATTGAAAGCCTATCTGAAAAATATGAAATATCATCAAGTGAATATTGTTGTTGTTGTTGTTGTCTTTTTGATCATGGCGATTATGGTGGATTATGTAGTGTTTGCATGTACTACAAACCTGCACATCACTAACAATATATGCCAAGTTCACTAATACCGGGGGCCGCGGCCGCGGGGACTTGTACATTTCATTCCGCCAGCGAGCTGACAAAACAGGGTAGTACACTTTTTCTCCCCTTTTCCATTTTTTAGTCAACACGTTTTCATATCTCTTCTTTGTTACTAGCAATCTCTTTTGGGGCACCAAATTTGTATGAAACACACCCCTCCCCATTTCGGTGTGGGTGCAAAACCCAATGCGAGTGCGACCTCGCCTCCGGCTTACTTGGGTAACCAGTGTACTGTACGCCAGAGAGTGTATACTCCAAAGAGCTCTATATTAGTCGGCACGTTTTCATTTCTCTTCTTTGTTTAACTAGCAATCTCTTTTGGGGTACCAAATTTGTATGAAACACACCCCTTCCCATTTCGGTATGGGTGCAAAACCCTATTACGAATAAAGCTCTTTGATACTCTCCGCTGTACTGTAGTTCTGTGTGTGCGCTTGACAAACATCAGATGGGGATTCCCCGTTCTTATTTCACTGCGTTTGAACGAAAATATCTTATAAAACTGCTTTTATGAATCTATTGATAAATAATTTACATTTTAAAAACAAATACATATTATATAATTTATCAATTAAATAAATATATTACTTTTTGCTGTATAAATAAATGTATTAAAAAGCGTATTTACTCAAATGAACTTCAAATTGACATCTACCAAAACATGACGTCATTCATCCTGAGCGCAGTAATGTCGGGTCGAATGACAGTGAAATGGGAATCATTGGAGTTTGGTTTGACAAAAACCATGAATTGCCCAGATAATTAATAAGTTTTCAGTTTGTTTCAGATAAATGGTACTCCGTTTTCTGTCGTATAGGCCTGCCTTGATATTTTTCTGCTTAATTATACACCGAAAAGATTCGTGATGATGGTTGAACAACAGCTTACGACGGCCATCATGGACAAAATTTCCAACACCAGAGGTGAGTTCAAATCATCAAATGGTCATACCGGTACTAATATTACTTAATGTAGGTCGAATGTTATAGATCAATAATGGGGAGGGTGCATAAATTGACGTGAAAGGGTTAATGTATTCACAAATTGCTACATGCATAAATATAGCCCAACAACGCGACGTCGGACCTATCTCATCTGTGTAAAAAAAAAAAAAAAATGAGAGAAGATTTTTGCATTTATTCTGGATTAATTTATGATTGGGAGCACAAATAGTTGTTAAATATTTTTTTGACATTGTCACTACTCCAGAGAGCTATGGAGTTGATGCTATATCACCCATGTAGCACCAGAAAAACTTATCTTAAATTCCCCCAAATCATACTTTTGAAATCCCATAATAATGATAATATATAGCATTTAAACACGCCATCTCTCTAGTCACCTAGGCTATTCAGAGGCGCGAGACAAATTATCTAATATTATTACCCGGCCATAGCATAGCTGCCAAGTAGGCGCTTCTGCATTTAGAAGAATAAATTCCTGCCGGTACCCATTCACCTCACCTGGGTTGAGTGCAGCACACTATGGGTAAATTTCTTCCTGAAGGAAATTAACGCCCTGGGAGAGATTCGAACCACCGACCTCAATTTTATATGGCTTGGAACTTGAGTGAGGATTCAGCCCTCCCTTTCCCCACACAAAAGATTGCGTATTGGACTTACCTTGATGAAGAAAGCAAGATTTTCTTTTCCTCTTTGATAGCAGACAGATAGGTACACATGTAGTTGTTGACAGTCCAATCTAAATGACAACGAACGAAGACCAATGACTTCCGTCTAAAACATCCGGCTCTGGTCAAAAGGTCAATTTATTGGAGTTTTTTGGTCACTTCGCCATCAAGTTTGACGACAATTGCTCCACTGATATCCTAAGAGACCGTGCGCGTGGGGCTAGCTCATGTACTGTGCTGTAGTGTGCGGCAATTAGCCACTTCTGCATATTTGATTTGTCAATTTCGGATTTTAATCACCTTGTAAACATTTGTATAGTATTTTTGTTCAAGAACTAGTGCAAAAATAACGTGTTGGACATATTCTTTGTGTGTGTGTGTGTGTGTGTAAGTTTGTGTTTGTGTGCTTGGTATATGTTTGCATGTTTGTGGGTGTATGTTAGTGCGTATGTCTTTCTTTTTTCAATATAAAAAGCGGTTTCGTGTTCACCAGGCCTCTTGACGCAAATGGAATTTCACACTTCTTGGGAGATGATGTGCAATTGAAAAGGGTACCAAAATACCGTATGAGCTCCAGTGTCAGGCCCCTTAAGCAGTTTTGCTCTTCCACAAGCCACAAAATCCAACGTTTCAAGTTTATTTTCAGGTTATTATTTAGCCGAAATTCTGGGCTATTAATTGATGTGCATAACTTGATGAACGGCACCCGTATATTCGCGCAGCAATCAGCGATCGGCAAGCGACATGGGGCGGTTGTGGCCGGTCACCTGCCTGGTGATTTGAGCCTCCATAGGGATTGTGTTGAAGCGTACGTGCGTTATTAATGCGCACGCATTTAACTTAAGTGCGCGCCATAGACAAACTGCATGAGGTGGTGGCCGGTGATACCTGCATGGTCGGGTACTGGGTCAAATACGGTACCTCTTGAATCATTATAACATGCTTCAAACCGTACATCTTCAAAAAGAGGGGAAATTTTTCTTTCTCACTCGGTATAATCAGTTTTATTTTTAAATTGCTTGTATCTTGAAAATACATGGGACCAATGAACTCATAAAAACTTGGGAGATTCCTGTTTTAGCATAAGGTGTAGAATAATGAGCATTACATGGCTAAATTTTATTTTGATTCTTAAAGGGGAACTACACTCAGAGATTAAATTGCTATCATTAAATGAAGAAAAATAAGATGAACAAACTGTGAAAATTTGAGCAAAATCAGATAATCAATTCAAAAGTTATGAATTTTCAAAGTTTTGATTTACACCCCTCATGGGCTCCTTAAATTGGCAAACGCACAGGCACAAAATGGCTGCCAACATGGAGAACTCTCCATTCACTTTGTACACAAAATTTCACATTTTCCTCTTTTTCCAGAAAAGTAGATAAAATGTTGTTTCTTCGGTCAAATATATTATAGCCACATCAATTCTGCAAGCATTCCAGAAAGAATGGGGTGGATTCCTCATTTGAAATATGATATTGATCAATTTTCAATAAATTTATATACAAAGTGAATGAGGAGTTCTCCATGCATGACATCACAGATTATGCTAATTAGCTATGCTAATGCCATTTCAAGGATGCCCAGCACAGGTGGAAATGATGACTTTGAAAACTCATATCTTTTGAACGGATTACCCAATTTTGCTCAAATTTTCACAGTTTGTTCATCTGGGGGGTGTTTCATCAAGATTTGTCGCAGAGACAATTAGTCAGCGCTGACAAATTCCTTGATTGTGATTGGATGAAAAGCCCTATCGCTGACAGTTTCTATGGGAACTGTCGGAAAATGACTCCTTGTTGCTGCGACAAATCTTGATGAAACACCCCCCAGATCTTTTTTCATTTACTGACAGTACATTATTGTCTGGGTGTAATTCCCCTTTAATGTTCGACATTGCCCTTAATGGTATTCCTTTTTTCTTCTCTTCACTTTTCTTCTCTACCAACTCTACTAACCCAGTGACGTTCATTCATGGAGAGAAAGCAGTGAATGCTTCTATCAGGGCAGTTGTCGATGGCTTACAAGAGGTGCTGAACTTAGATGAACAAGTTGACTACAAAACTCGCTTCAAGGATCGTAAGTTGAAAGATCGTTGTCTGTCGTGTCAAAGATCAAAGAATACTATGTATACAAGCATAGCTGCCAACTATCAATAATTTTTAGGAATCATTACTAATTTTCGCGTCAGATTTGTCAAGTTTTGTGTTAAACCTGGTCAAGGTTAATAATTTATCCAACATAAGCACCATGCACTTCAATGTAAAATTGAAGATTACTAATTTGTTCCACTATTATTACTAATGTATACTGGCTCATGTTGGCAGCTATGTACAAGGATATACTCTGATTCCATCCTCACAAATAATTGGAATATATTTTTGTTTACACTGTATGTACCATGCAGTTCTAAATTTCAGGAATGACGGGCTACCAAATCTCTTAATATTGAATAGAAACGATAGTACATGTCAACAAGTAGCCCTACTTCACCATCTTAATTCGTACAGCCATTCCTTCTTTCTGAATATTCTTTGAGACTCAGTTTTCTTGCCTGATATACAGATTTGTTTCAATATTTGACAAAGGATTTAACTTTCTTATATCTTAGTGTGCAGAAATAATTTTAGAGGAAGACAAAGGAAGGAATGGGGTAGAGAAATATTTGTACTTGAAACCATATCTGTAACAAAGGCTCTATGACAAAGTCAAAGCAAACGCTTTATAATGATGAAAATGATAATATATAGCATTTGAACACGCCATCTCTCTCTCTACACATATTCAGAGGCTCTAGACAAATTATCCGATATTATTACCTGGCCATAGCATAGCTGCCAAGTTTGCGCTTTTGCATTTAAAGGAATAAAAAGATACCATATCTTTTGAAAAGGCACAATATAAAAGTATGTTGAAGTTTATTGTAGTAGTAGTTGCCTCTATGGAATAATTGATGATGATTGGCTATTGTCAAATGTTGCCATAGCAGTTACCATTAAAGGCAATGACATGACATGTTACTGTCATTGGTAAGTTTTATGTAATTTGGCCAAGGTATCAGAATCGTATTCAAGCAAAATGTTATTTTTAGAATCTTTTTATTTTCCTTCTACGAGTATATGTCTACACAGAGTCAACTGTAGACAATGTACATATGTTTGTTCCTTTTAAAACATAATTGATAATTACAGTCCCAACCCAGATGAACTTTGATGCTCAAACAGATCCTCAGTCTGAGGAAGAAAACGATTCCTGATTGTTCCAAACATACAAGTACATGTAGATACGGTAATAAGAATAATAAATAGTGCCTCATCCATTGGCCAAGAACTCAATATTGTAAAATCAAACTCTTTTGTATTTTGTGTTGATTGGTTCTAGGGGATGTTGCTAAGGAGATTGTTGAAATGACCAAAATACTTGAAGCAGAAAGGGAACAGAGAAAGGCAGTCATCTATCTCTCTCCTCGATTCTGTGAAGTGATTAAGAATAACCAGGAACTTTCCAAAACAGTTGAAGGTAAGTAGAGTGTTCTATCATAAATTTCAGAGCCTTTTTTCCAAGAGTTTGCCACCCGAGTTTGGTCAGCCCCATTTTAGTGCTTTGAAATACCACAAGCACCATACATTTTCTTCTAAGCCTGCAGTATGGGATGGGACATAACTAGTTAGCCCCACTTGCAGTATAAATTAGGATTCCTCATGAGTTCATGACCTCATTCTCTTTGAATGAAAAAGTTTGCTTTACTCTATCAGTAAGAACAAAAGAATTATAAGAAATAATACTGTTATTACTTATTTGTTCCCGGGTTGAGTGCAGTACAATGTGTTGTATTTCTTACTGAAGAAATATAATTTAAGTAGAGGACTTTGAAGCTCTGATGATTTTTTTTGCTTTACTGTGTCAGTTAGGACAAAGGGATAAGTGTATTACATGTAGTACTGTAAAAACTGACATTTTTGCTGGTGTTTTATTTCAGTGAATATTGTGACCTCTTGCAGAGGAAAAGTAATTTAAATGGAATACTTTGAAGCTATGATGATCTGATTGTAAGATGAAGCAGAGCCACAAGTCCATGTTATTTTTTATGCTTTTTATCATTTCAATTTTATGCCCAATCCATGCTCTTACAGAGTTGATCTTGAATGACCAATCCACTGGGCAGAAGGAGCGTCAGCTAGCACTCTTATGGGATTTAGATCTGACAATGTCTAGTCCGATCTTCATTGAGGCTTTCTCTCAGAGGTTTATAGATCACTTCAAAGTCAACAGCTGTGGCCTGAAGTGCAGAGAGGACCCAAATGTCATGAAACTACCAAGCTTCATAAAGGCTATCCTGAAGCAGTGGATAGGTAATGTCTTTATGGATGCATGTATAGGCCTCTTTTACGTGAAATAGCAGAGATGCTGTGCTGTGCGATTTCTTGTGCGATTTCTTGTGATGACAATGGGAGTTAGGCATAATTTGCTTTTGTATTACTTTGTGACAGATGATCTTTTTTCAAAATTTTTTGAATTTGATTTGTCTGCCAAGATTTTCATTTAGATATGTTCCTTTGAATATATATTTTTTGACATCGATTAATTAAAATCTTGTCGTCCCTGTTACCATGGTTCACTAGTCGTTTACGGGAATCTCAAAATCATTTTTGTTTATGATACTTCATCCGTACTGAGGTATCCAAAGTGCATTTCGAGCTTCTGTCAAAAGTCAGTTTGAATTGAATAAATTGTCATGATTTTTCATGTTATATTATTGAGCAACATGCATTCCTTCCATTTTTCTTCTTCTGATATCATGATTATTATTTCATATATTTTAAAGAAAATGAACTTGATGTATACTCCATGCTTTCACAAATCACCTCTCTCTAGCCCTCTCTCTCCTCTTTCATGCCAAAACCTCTTATTTCATTCCTCTGTTTGTCTCTTCCACGACTTCATTGTTTGTGTAATATGAATCGCTATTTGAACAAAATAAGAGAAAGAAAAAGGTATATAATTTTCGGGGAAATGTGCTACATGTATTCCAGAAGTTGTGTACTATTAAAGGTGTTATTTTCACTGGAGTTTTATTTTTGCCAATTTTGCGACTACAAACTCGCTAGAATAATACCCATCTAGACTTTTGTACCATAATTCTTCAAAACGTAATTCAAAACGTGATAATAACTTCTTGCCAATATGTAAGTATATCTGAAATTCAGTGAATTTGCTAAAATTTATGTACACTAAAATATTGGCTTTTACAGTAATACCTATAAGAAAATACATGTTACAGTTATCTGATTTTCTTTATCTCCACCAGGTCCAAGAGAATATGTTAGTGTCCCCGTGGCTGAGGATACGCAACTAGATATAGAAACAGGTATTGGTTTCAATCATCTCTCAACTACACACAATGTACTCACTTTTATGGTTGAAATATCTGAATTTGGTGCATAATAACGATTATTATCCATATGAGA
>BQKZ01000115.1:247781-268648 GCA_036244855.1 Temnopleurus reevesii | reverse complement strand
AACTCATAATAACAATAATATTATTAGTTTTTACATGACAATTTTTTTCTCCAAATCATCCAAAGTGGTCAAACAATATTATATAGCCGGTCAAAGGATACATGTCAGCCTACAGTGGTGAACACGATGAGTGTAGCAAAGTGTGAATTAATTTCTGACTGAAGGTAACTAACGTCATGTGTGAGATTCGAACTGCCGATCCTCTCGTTGAGAGGCAAAAGTCAGAACCACTACACCACAACACTTCCAGAACTGGTATGTGATTATGTAAAACATGTGTGGAAAATGTCACAGCAAGTGTGCTGGATTCAAACCTGCATTTTCTGGGCGACTCGACCCCTCCCCCCCAAAAAAAAAGAATAGGAAAGGAAAAGGAAGCAAAAAGACGTGTTTACTGACATACAAGTTGGTCAAACAGAACAAGAAAATGCTGATCTATAGGGCTACTAAGATAATGGAAAGAATATTGAGTGTGAGGGATCAATAAATTAAGTATATGAATCTACAGATAGACAGAGGAACAGAAAACAAAAATGGGAGAGAGGAGTAAAGGAATAGATCGATAGAAAAGTATTTATATTGGATTTCCTTATTCAAATATGAGTTTGTAAGTTTATGACCTTCACTCTTTGATTACTGTTAAGCAATGATCATTTTAACCATTGAAAATCATGAATATGCGATACCCTCAACTTCAAGGAAAACCCCAAGGACTTGATAACCATATTATTCGTCTGCGACCTTTGTCTCACCCATCGTTCTGGTGCAATTACCATATTATCTAGCACTACTCTGAACAAAAATATGAAAAAAAGTCAAAAGGAATTCCATATTCTATTTTTGTGGACGACTTAGCAAATGTCTAATGGAAGCGAATTATTGAAGTATTTGATTATTTGAAAGGTATAGTCATAAATATTTTAGTTATTTTGCCAGAGCTTCAAGGAGTGTACTTTTCTCGAGATGGCCTTTTAAGAAATAGATTTCATTACAAATTAAAATGTGTAATCGAAACAGGCTCAAATGGAATAACTATAAATATTTTGATTCTTCTCTTTCTCGGTATAGTGAACAGGTATTTTGACCGAATTACTCTCGTTGAAAGAAATTGCTTTCGAAATTTTGAAATGATACCTGAATAATTGAAACAGGTTCGATTGAAATAACCCCAGATCTTTTGGTTATTTCCGAAGCTCGAGCTGAGCGGCAAGTCGGGAAGATCAAAGGACGGTGGAAAATGTTTCATAGGGGCATAAAATTACTTATTTTGTATGTGAGATGGGCATAAACACGTACAGGGCTCGGGCGACAGACCAGTTTTGCGTTTGTTTTATGAGGCGCATTGATGGAGACAGAATACGATTGTCAGGCTATTAAAAGATCGCTATTTAGTGCTAAACATTGTTTGATTTCTCCCGAATAGACCGGGATAAAACTCGCGATATCTTGCATCTTCTTCGACACATGTGTAGGCAAATGATGAGAGAAGATACCTTTGCGAGAAAGCTCGTTTTAATTTCACAGTTCGACGAATAATTACATCTGATTTGGAGAATTAAGTTTTATGGTGTCGGAGGAAATTGTTTCTTTATAAACTTACGGATTCCGATTAAAAGTCGGAACCTTCTTCTGCTTTAAAAGTCCCCAGAGAATGTTTAAAAATTTAAAGAAATACGATCACATGATAAAAGAAGACGGGTACTAAAGGAACAGATAAAAAGACAGAAGTCATCGGCCAATAAAAACTACAAAGCGAGTTTCAAGGCGAAACAAAACTGATTCTATTTCCAAAGGAGCTAAATGCCATTCTGACAATTCCTACAAAGGAGCCGCTCTAAGGGAAGAAAGAGGCGTATAGAATTGGTAACATTTGGCTTTTTGTAACGTTGATAGAGACGAATAATAGAGGTTAAACATCTCTTTTCTTAACACCCTTTAAAATGCGTTGAGCGCTAACGTTGCCATTAGAATAGCTCCACTCGGAGTCGCTCTATTGGCAGGCGAACATCAAAAGGCCCGCCGACAGTCTCGGCGGCTCTTTCTCTTTGATCTCTGCTCACCGCTGTTTTGTTACTGCGCTTTCCTCCTCTGCTATTTAAACTGGCCTTTCTTTACAATATCCATGCTCAATTGATTCAGAAGAATAGAGAATTGCATTACAACTATTCACATTGAAAGCAATGAACAAACGCCATCAGACCAGCGACCCATTATTTTCGCCAATTTTCAGCAGTTGAACACGGAGAAGTCGAGAACAATTCAAGTCGAGATGAGCTATAGAAATAGAAAATGTAAGTATATATGCATCATGTAATACCAGAGATGCGATTGATCTATATGCTTTATAGCGAAAATGCTTGGGGGAAAAACTGTCAACACAAATTAATAATATGCCGACGTTTGGGGAAAATAATCGCCCTTGACATAAAAAAAAATAGAAAAGAGATGCGATACCAAAAGTATTCAAAGCGGAAAATATCTGGAAAGCAGTTGCCTTAACTTTCAGTGAAAGTGTTCTGGAAAGTTTGTAAAATATGTGTTGACGCCATATTATAATAATTAAAGATATACCAACCATTCCAGAATATGCATAAGAAATATTTTCACACAAATCCAGGGCTTTCATCACAAGTGAAATATCGTTTATGTTTTGTCTCACGGTTTTTTTTTATTCAACTGATTTGTTATTCATGAAGCATCATGTATATTCCGGACCGGTTGTTATATCAGTGCATTACATCGGTATTGCAAACGAAAAAAAACACCCCTTATTTCAACGACCTTTCTATAATTGTCCTCCATTAAAATACGTAATTATGTGATATACAATACATCTTAATCAATTGATATCTTATGTTCATTTGCAACATTGTATCTCAAGCAATTGTATCTCATTATGTAAATTAATGCGTTATACCGTCCATTCTCTAAATCTATTTCGCATGAACGAAAAAGAAAATTACCAATCAACGAACATAATCCTTAAAATTCAATCGGATTCTCTTCAATTTCTCTGAATCAATATATTTGCACCTGTATGCGGTAACATCAAAAGCTCGAAAATTCAAAGCATAAAATGACCGAAATCGTGTCAATAACCACTGATAACCGTTCATTGATGAAAAAGCAAAATCTGATCATGAAATTGGCAAAACTCCACGTGATTTGTCACAAAATGGCGGAGCCCTTTGAATCAATATTTCAAATTTGATGATGGATTATCCAAGATTTGGACTAAATAAGGTTCCCTTTACCATTGTTAAGAAAGAAATCGAGATCACACCTGGTTTAATTCAACAATTTATTTAGGGAATAATTTCCTTTTATTATGAAAGATAAAAAGCAGATCTTTGTGATATTTTTCGGTGTAATAAACTTAGCGTTACTTCAAATCTATGCGTTTGAAGCAAGTATGCATCAGAAAATGGGTATATTTCATTGAGAGTCATTCTTGTGATTTAATGCTTGAAAATTCCAGTCATACATTATTGTGACGGATCCCTTTGAACCACCTTTGAATACATCCATCCATATTCCTGTATAGGCCTACATGGTATACCACAATTCGTAGTTTTGATGTCAAAGCTATTTTAGCATATCTTTCCAATTTAAACTTGACCGATCACATGTCATTCAGTTTGTCGATTTCGGTGATATTATATTCATAGGAGTTTGATAAGGTGTTATTTTTGGTAGGAATTCTTGTTTAATATTTCTGAACGAAAAAGACGGACTTTGAGCAGTGAAATCGTAACACGTGGTTGCGCAAGTAAAAACGAACGCAATATAATAAATAGAATGGATGATAAAAAAACATTTATTTGACATTGAACACAATGTATCATATAAAAAACTATATATGAAACACACAATCATCACTTGTACAAGGAAAATGCAATATTTGTGTTAACAGTTGAGAAAGAAATGTTAAAATAATTCGTGTGACCTTTTCACAAAAAAGCAAGTCCACTGCCACATCATGGTATCATCTGATCACAAGCCAAATAAAAACAAAGTCGCACGATGTGTATGTGCTTTGGCTTTCATGTTTACACAGCTATCTTGTTTACCAACAAAACCATCCCTCGTCCCGAAGATCGTAAAACTGACACCTATCTAAATATTCCGAGAACGCCAAACTTAAAATTTAAGGGTTCACCTTAAAAGACTGTTTTCATTCGGACACCCTTACACAGATCCAAAGAAATGGGTCATAAAATTGATCAATCTTTAAAGAAAAAATATCAAGAACCCCCTGCAAAAGATAACTGTCATGAATGACTCAGACAGAGAATTAAACATCGGCATCTATTGAAGCAAGAGATTATTACGACTCTTTCCCCAAAATGGTGCTTTACTGTATAACCTTCGCCGAGGTGTGAATTAGGTCAAGGCGCGGACGACTTTAGAAAATGGGATTAATTTCAATTGTTCCCAAAAGCTTGATAGACTTCATTAGAATGAATTAATCCGAAACATAAAACCTTACGGTCCCCATTTCGAGTGAATGAGATATAAAGTGGCTTTTGGATGACAAAAGGAAGGTGCGATGTGGAATTCTGTTTCGTTTTTTGTCAACTTCAAAAGCGTTATTTGTGCCCCTCCCATTCTGCTTATAAGTTTCAAAATACTCAGTCACGATGTAGACGGGTGGGTAGTGAAGGGAGAGTATTCAGAACAGGAAGATGATCCCAATTTCAATGATGCTCTTCATTTAGTTTCTATTTTTGTGCATGCCTCTTCGTAGCGTTGCTTATATAGATTTTTTTCTTCAGTAGGCTGGTTAACTCATAAATGAAAAACATGAATCCAGGCAGTTTGCATACATTATTTGTTACCAAGTTGGGCAAGCTTTCGGTTTGTAAAGAACAACCTTCTTGTATTAAGCAAGTATAAAGTAAAGTGTATACTAGTATATGATTATCAAACAAACAAACAAACAAAATAGGGTCGGGGCGGGGGTGACACTTGAAAAAAAACACAGCCTAACTAGAATGAATCACAGACGGAAAAAATATGTCTTCAACTTAGTTGATAGGTCGGGAAATAAAGGAATTCATACAAACCTCTTCGAAAGGCGAATAGACGAGGGGAAGGAAGTTGATATCGCACCTTCGACGTCCACTGCGAGGCCATAGTCGGTTTCGACATCGCTGCTTCTCAGCTAGCTGAAGACACTCACCACTAGCTAGTGAAAAGATCGAAAGAACGAAATGAGAAAAAATATAGATCATCTGTTAAAGATTTTATGAAGCAAAACTTCCCTTTCTAATGTATAACATAATTATGAAGCCAGCACGCACTAAGAAAAAAAGCTTATATGCGACTTTGTATTATGATAGTCGGTTTCGACATCGCTGCTTCTCAGCTAGCTGAAGACACTCACCACTAGCTAGTGAAAAGATCGAAAGAACGAAATGAGAAAAAATATAAATCATCTGTTAAAGATTTTATGAAGCAAAACCTCCCTTTCTAATGTATAACATAATTATGAAGCCAGCACGCACTAAGAAAAAAAGCTTATGCGACTTTGTATTATGATAGTCGATATCGACATCGTTGCTTCTCAGCTAGCTGAAGACACTCACCACTAGCTAGTGAAAATATTAAAAGAACGAAATGAGAAAAGTATAAATTCATGAAATAACATTTCCAACGTGAAATATTTTCTGAAGCAAAACCACCCTAAGAATATTAATACTGAACACGAAGCCAGCATATACTGAGAAAAAGGTGAACGGTACAAAATAATAATAATGTCACGCTTTTAAAACCAGTTCGGGTGCAATATTGATATGAACTATAAACAGAAACTATATCAAAAGATTATTACATATTTATTTTTTAAAAGTCAATCGAGGGGCTCGAACCCGTGACATTAAGGATCACTTCATTCCAAGCGTCTGCTATTTCTCAAAGATGAATAGTAATTTTTCTTGTAAGATTTTGTAAAACATTGTAGTCTGGCGAAATAGTGTGATTGTATTAAAAAGCGCAACTTCATATCCATGCCCACCATTTAAGATTCAAAAGCAAAGCCAGACACCACATCTTTGCTATGAGAGGAACGAAGACACTTTGTGAGTTGTCATGGTTACAAGATTCACAATTTGTAAACCAGCCGAGGAGTCCCTACACCCTCACGTTTTTGACATCGTAATAATTCCAAACGACTTTGTTTTTGTCAAAATATTAACATTCCTCTTTATTCGGAACTAAATATTATCAATTGACAATATTTCTGGCATCAATTGTAACTCATTCAGTCATTGGCATGAATATTGCGACAGCGTAATTTATCTCGGATTATAAAGCCGATGTCTTTCAAGAATAAATTGATCATTCTAATGATCCTGTTCTTGGACATTTTGAATAATATGACTATGAGGTTGAATTTTTGATATGAGCAGATTTTATATTTCGAAGGAATTATGATAAAAGGACTGAAATTCATAATTAAGAATTAAAAGTGAGTCTTGATCATCCTGTGTAGAACCTACTTAGTCCTTGACCATTTCCCTTTTTGACAAAACAAATTTCTTTTTTAATCTACCAACGCATTAGCTCGTTGGAAGTTTCTAGGCAGGGACCAAGGTCCCCATGTTACCAGTACACGATAACTGCGTGCAAACATAATGTTGGAGTGTGTAAATTGTGATAAAAAAAGTCCCTCCAACTTTCAAGACATAATCTGTGCCCGAATACATGGTTTAAGCCCTGGTCACATAGGACCCCGGAAGCAACACGATTCACCCCGACTCTTTGTTAATTCACAGTTAACTGCTTCAGAACAACGAGTCGGGGTGAATCGTGTTGCCTCCGGGGTCCTATGTGACCGGGGCTTTAGTAATTTTTACAAAAGTGTGAAAGAGGCTTTGGAGACGCACTTCGATGACGACACAGATGATGGTATGTGGTAGAAGATTTACGAGAGAGGGAGCAGCGAATTCTTGTTCTACCGACCCACAAATTCGACAGGTATATGGACAAAAAAGTCAATTCGAGTCAATGATTACTAAATCAGAACAAAACAGGAATTGTTTCGATTTATACGGTGAAGAGGTTGAGTTGAAATGTATATTGGATAAGCATGGTACAAATATGGGTCCCGGTTAAAGTATGTCGTAGATAAAATAAAAACTCGTGGGTTTTACAGAAAATTGATATCGTCGCTTGTGAATTGTGTTTTTGTTCGTTCCAACTGGGTTGTATAATTCTTGAGTAAAATTATTATCTTTTCAATATCTGTACACAACATTAATTGTCGAAAACACGAGGCGTTAAGCATAATCGTAAATCATTTCACTTTGCTTGACTTTCCGTCATTCAATATCAAGATTTCGAACAAGGAATGTCAACGCAACGCCAAAAGTAAAGAAATACAAAATGAAAAACAAAACTGACAAACGCAACATAATAAACAAACAAAATTATTCAGAACAACAAAGACGAAGAAGTGACAAATAACCCATCCCAAACGAAAACACATTTGACATGTTTAATTGTGCATCAAAAAGTCGTTCGTTCTGATGGCATGTTCGGTGTAAAAACGTATCATATTCACCAGTTAGCATACTTCTGCGAGTATACAGGTGAAATGTGAATGCCCTAAAGTTCCTATTGGCCTTTGGTATACCTCAATAACTCAACTTTTTCCATCTTAATCCAGTATTTTGATAGTTAATGGTTATTGATAGTGTGTTGAATGATTAGGAATTGTATTTATGCTTTTGTAATAGTGCTCTGATCTGTAGTTCTGTAAGAGCGCTTTATAAGAATATTATTATGTAGCATTTGATGTCATTAATTTGGAATGAAAATTGAATTCCAATTAGTTTACTGAAGGGGGATTTTGGTTCTTGCTATGTTATACAGTATATTGTTTCAAAAAGGTAAACATGCATGCGTTGATGATAATGATAAGAAGATGTATATAAGTATTGACTCAAATCTTAAGCTAGCATGAGTTTCAACACGTTCACTTGGACAGTTTTCTAGATGCATATTCCATGCATATCAAAGACTGTTCTTCACCATCCGAAATCTTGTCCGACCTGACAGCAAATTGTGAACGAATTTTATTGTAGTTTACTTTTACTGACAGATGTACTGATGAAGTTTTAGGTTTGCTTGAAGTTGAAGAAGCTCTTATATAAATCTAAATTACAAATAACTGGGTTCGTAATAGGAGCACCCAATCCACAGATCCGATATGTCTCAATCTTGTCATCGATTGTCAGAATTCATACATCTCTACTCCCCTCCCCAGAAAAAAAGGGGGGGGGGGGATACATTTATCTATGGTGTCAACAATTTAGATACCTGTACCTGTTTACCTGTTGAATCAAAGATAAATTGCATTTATGTAATCATTGCCAGTGAGCCTCCAGTTTCCCCCAAACCAAGGATATGCCACCGTCTAACCACATACAACAAATCGACGGAAATTGTTCACCACGTGTCTCATTATTTGAAATAATCGTGGTCATGAAACATTTATCAAAATTTGTATCGATATTTCGGATAAGTTCACACGCTTTTGTGCAATGTCATTAACTCCCCTCTATACCCCCAAAGATATCTCGACTATAAAATCAGTTATGAAAGAAATAATAATTTGGGGGTGGCTAGTTTGAGCTTAGAGTGAAGACCCTGGAACAAATAAAAATTAAATTGAACTCCTCAAAATCCAGTGCCCCATAACTATAAGGTACAATTTTAATTTTTACTTTGCATGTCACTTCATTCGATTAAAAGATGTCTGTGGTTCACATATTTGCTACATTTAATATGTTCGTTTGATGTTACATCAATTTAGTTTATCACCCAGCATTTCCTCTTTCTTTTTTATTTTTTTTTTTTTGGGGGGGGGGGGGGAATTCCGACAAGAAAACGAAAAGGTCCTCACTGAATGAACGAGAAATAGCGTATGTCGGCTCTATGGTTTGTGAAGCCGGCCTCCAACCATGCCACCATTGACTATATAGGGGGTTGGGGGGGGGGGGCGGCCCCTTCGACTTCCTGGATCCGCCTATAGTCAAGCAGCAAATCACATCATTAGTGACTCCATAATTTTCCGGAGCAGCCATCATTATATGATTTACAAAAATGGCATTCTATTTACAGTAAACATAGCATCAGCGTAATGACAGCGTAATTCACTTTTCTCGTGATTTTCGAAGCAGACAAAGTGCTCTTCATATGAACCATAAACATGATCAAAACCAACATGATCAAAACCAAAAACACAAAGTGTATTGACCTTTACAACATTACGTAAATTCGTCATGAATGTATTAATTACCCTAAAAACGTGAGGCCTTAATTAATGAGTTCTCCACAAAGGTCATTCATCTCCCCTTGATGACCCACGCTCGAGCTTCTGGTACGTCATTTTCAACAAGCACGTGGGCACACATGAACCCAATATGAACATGAACGAGTCATTTTAGAATGTCATGACTGAACTGCTGAAATGGTTTAGTTACTCTTCTTAAAATGTCCTCCTGGACCCGAAATTAATGGTAACTTAGTTTTTTCAAAATATTAATTTGATCCAAATTCACACAAATACATGTAAATTGTATACGTCATTTTCCTCCATCTATTAAAATATCAAAAATTGAAATGGTCTCGTTGCAATGATAAACATGTCATCAATTTTTTAATTGTTTAAATGAAATATCTAGAATTTTTGTCATTATAACAAAAATACTCTCATAGAGATAGTTCAGCACTATCGAACATTGGTGCATCCATTTGGGATAATTATTTTGAAATAAAGTATTTCATGTTATTCTACACAATGCTACACTCATTCTACACAATTTTTGTTTTTCAATTTCATTATTATGCATTTATAATTTACATATAATTATTTTGTATCTTTTTATTTATCGTTTGTGACATTTCAAATGTTCTTCTTCTATGTAGTGGAAGTCAATTGTGCATTTTTTGCATCAATGGATATATTGTATTGAACCTGAAGTATTGTGTTTGAACATGTATCTGTTCTTCTACAGTAAGTTCTGCATGACAGATCTGCTAATAGATCCTAGCAACATGTGCTGTCTTATTAGACTCATGATGTTTTCATCCTCTTGCAAACATCCTAATCCAGCGTTTTGCCTTCCATGTTCAGTTGGATCTCGCAAGAGTTCATGACCGAATCCCATAATGATACAGCGGTGGACATCCAACGAAATAATGACTTTTCACTTTTTACATTTCACGTTTCGAATATCACATGAATTGCATATCATATTCTCATCATTCCATAAATAGCTGCTATAACGACCACAGAACAAGTATGCCATTCAAAGAACCTCCGATAAAGGTCTTCAGAGATCATACGTGATATAATCATGATGTTTCCTCTTTATCACGGGTTCGATTTCAATAATGAATATTTAATTCGCGGCTCTTGTGAATGTTATGTAATTTACATGGATTTGGATTTGAATTTGCCATTGGGGAGAAGCATGGGCGTAATGATAATGATAATAATGATAATAGTAATAATAATAATGCGTCTTGTTTACCCAAGTTAGCCGCTTCAGTTCTTGGAACTGTTCTCCCACTGGGCCCTGCAATAATGTTGAGTATTCTGAACCCGGTTTATTGGATTTAGACGTGCAAGCGTACAATGCATGCTCAGTTCCCACTCTCTGGTGAGTATTCCAGCAGGTAGGTTCAATTCAGCCATCCACTGCTAAATTTACCAGGATGATCACTTCCAACCGATTCCCAATTACAATACACCTAGCTAGTGTGCAGCAAAATGTGCATAATTATATTTATTGAAGGAAATTAGCGCCTTGGATTGGATTTGAACACAAGACCCCCTGGTTGATAAACGAGAGTCAGAACAACTACACCACGACGCTTCCACATGCTTCAGAAATTTACACATTCTTGCAACGTTCCAGTCCTAGTAGGGCTCGTTGAAAAAAAAATTAGTTTTAACGTTCCCCAACGACATTAACACCAAAATAAGAATGTTTTGTCAAAGATAGTCAGTTGAAATGAAAATGCATGACAAGATCAAAATAGAGAATCCTTTCAAATCATCATCCTTCTTTTCTTATACCACAAAAAAAATTATCATTCTTCATTTTTCTTTTCATTTCATTTTCGTGCGCACTGAGCCTATTCACACGCGCCATACAGCATTCTTTGAGCTCATTTCTAGTCTATGTCAACATCATCCACAAATGTGTTTCTTCTCCTGCTGAGGAGTGTTTCTAACAAAAACGCCTCAATACGATTTTCAAAAAAAATAACGAAAATTGCGTAGCGATGATCGGTCAGGTTAAGAGATCCGTATAAATCGCTGTAAAGTTTTTATATCATGCAATAACTATCTAGGAAATTATCAAGACTTGCGAAGAATGAAGATGTCATGATGTATACGTAGAACGTTGGCACTGGTTGAGCAAACGTTAACCCAACATCGGGCAACGCAACTGTCCACAAGAACTTTGGTTAAAATATACCATTAGCGATTAGGATGGAAGTTTGATAATGTATGTAACTATTGGTATGAATATGTCAAATCTATGGTGGAATTTGCTCAAAATGGTTAAAATCTAACAGGTTATGTGGACAGTATGTGTTGCCCAGTGTTGGGTAAACCTTTGTCCAGCCGTAAAATTTCAAATAATGTTCATCGGCTCTGACATCAAATGACTTTTGAAATCATTATTCAACGAAAAATATTATGGATTTCCGACTTTCATAGGCTTTCCATCAGTAACTTATAGCAATTTGGCGCCATTAATGACACATACCTCAAAATTCCGAGGATGGATTTAACTCCTTCTGCAACCAATCTTATCAAGTTTATTTCCTTAGCCAATGAGGTCAAGCAGGCCTTTTCAATCGGCTTCGTGTCAAGAATATCTTTGCAAACCAAAAGAAAAGACCGAGGCTTTTCCAATCCATATTGACGCCGGAGTGTATATTTGCGCTCATATTTGCCAATTAAATACATTTTGGGAACACATCAATTTCATCTTTCATATTTGGGGGCATTTGCCGTGGAGCGATGTTGGACACATGGTGTAGAAAGAGGCCATGTCTGGAATGGATTTCGTTCTACTTTAAGTGGAGTATCGACTAGCGGATGTTATCACACCACTTTGGTTGAGAGTTAATTTGAGTGCTCAAGAAATAGAAAGGCTTTGGGATTGGGGGTTTTGATGGTATTTTCAATTCAAATTTGCTGAGCTACACTTAGAAATGTGTATTTGTGCTATTTTCCGCGATCGATTCAGATTGGCGATTGATTAAATCATAGAAGCGAATAACATATATTTTTATACTACAATTTCTAATCACAAGTTTGATTGCCTATTTAGGTATTTCTGTTCCTATAGTAATCCGAGATAAATCTCTATGATTTGAATTCTACCAGGGCCAATGGCACAAGATGGTCATAGCTATCTTCTTCTTGCTAAGACGCCTTAACTTCTTGCTCAACCCTCTGAACATGAACACAAACGATGATACTTCTTTGTTAAGAGGGCGGCACAAAATGTTAAGACGTCTTAGCAGGAAGGTGACAGCTAACACCATTTCGTACAATTGGCCCCATGCTTCCAATAGCTTGTCGAAGGTATACAGGCAGGGATTCGAACCCCAGTATTCCAAATTGACTTTATCAAGAATTCCGCATGACACCTCCATTAACGTCCCTACTATATTCTTGGGTTTTGTGTTATTGCCTTTGTTGAAATTGTCGAAAAGGTAAATAATGATGATTCTTGTGAAATAATATCATTTTCAATATTGTGTATGTTTATAATTCCCTTTTCTACATCCATTTCCGTTTAATTTCACACATTTCCTTACTCAAATCTAAAGCCTCTTCTAATATTTACACTCACCCACGTTCTCTGCTCTCTCTCTTTCTCTCCCTGTACCGACGTATATCCTTAATCTTGTCGATTAATGTTTATATTGACTGTTCTAATTTGACATAATTGTATTGATGTGTACATGGCAAAGTTGAAGTATGACAGTATTCCGCGACTGCGATTGCCATCGTGTTGATATAAGAAGCATATTTTGATCCCATCATACCAATCGCGTCACTTCAAACAATATAAGATGAATATAAGATATATATGTTGATCTGGGATGAATATTTTGGTCTCAGTATCGCGTCAAATCAAACAATATCGGAAGTGACGTTTGGCTATGCGGTGTTAGAAATGTATATAGAACTATCTAAATATGGCGGGATTTCCGTGGACATTAGTGGAAAATAAAGAAACAGAATAATGGAGTGCGATACATGGGTGTAAAGGCAATATAAAACTGACGCGTGACAGAGAATGTTATGCCCCTCTGTGAACTATGCCATCCACAGTCTCTCCTAACTTTATAAATTCAATTTTTTATATAAAACAGAACAACGACGTCACTCAGTAAAATGACGCAAATTTGATCACCCCGTCAAACGAGGTTAACAAGTATGGCGGGGTCAAAAGGGACATTATGATCACGCTATGGACCCTGATATATATGAATTCATTCGACAAACGAACAAAAAGTGAAAGCAAAATATGCAATAGGCAGATTTGCACAGACCGGGTAAGTTTTGGCCATTTTCACTCTGGCGTCCGTGTTTGGCCCGGTTTTTTTTTCGTTTTTTTCGAGTTCATACGAGGGAACTTGGTTTGCTTTCTGAATTTTAAAGTGTGGGAAAAGAGGTGTGATGTTTTGGGCGATCCGTTTTTAGCCGAAAATAATACCACATATTCACAAAACCAGGATTATATTTGTTACAATCGCGAGTCAAAGTTTTCAGAGCGTGATCCTTTCTGCGGGGTCTGGACACCGAGACTATCTATGACAGGTAATGGGACAAGATTCACACCTTTCCTTTGATGGGCCGCCGCTATCACACGGGGTTTGTTGACTGTATACCATCGTAATGTGCCTCTATCAACAAGACGTTGGAGTAACGAGCCCTCACCATGCTCACCGGGTTCCCTGGACAGATGGGAACGGAGGGGCACAGGGTGACTTCAAAATGTATTCAATTGGATAAAATATGTTGGCAGTGGTAGTGGTAGTGGTGGTTGTGATAGTTCAGGTTTGAATTTCATTAAGCTGTAGGTAGAGTATGCACGACTTTACGGTCGATTCATGACCCATTATCATCATGATCATGTGCGATTCAGCGCTAGGGTTATCACTGAGTGCAAGAAATGGTCATTTGTCGTTCGTACAATCGTGCGTACCTCTACCATGTCTACGCACAGCTATATGAAACAGGTCCTCCATGTTTTCGCCAACCTTGATGATAAGGTGTTAGTGTATATTCCGGCCTTTCCAATGCATCAAATAACTATTGTCATCCTGGTCAGAGGTAAGTGGGTGCCCGTTTGTGGCAAACTGGTATTAGGGTATGTGGGTGTCCCATCCCATGATTAGGGTACCTAAAATGATGTACCTCATGCTCACCCTAACCCAAATAAAGTGTGCACTGCCAGAATGGCATGGTAGCTACGTGGCTCAAAGTCTGAGTATGTTGAGTGTCGATGGTTCATACTGCTGTTGTGGTAAAGCTGGTGGCGGTGGTGCTGGTGATGGCGATGGCCTATGTTGGGTGGTGATGATGGTGGTGGCGGTGGTGACGACGGTGATGAAGGTGAAGATATGGACAAAGTTGGTTGTTATGGTGGTGGTGGAGGTGATGGTGTTGTCGGTGTAGGTGGTGCCGATGGTTGCGAAGTCGGTAATAGTTATAGTGGAAGACTCACTTTTTTTCGGAAAGGTGTCCCATCACAATGCCGTTAAAACAGTCCATCTTTTACAGAGTTCACTCATGTTTTGATCTCGAACTCAACATGCTCCAAATTAAGGACAACAGATACAATCTTCACGCACTATTTCCCCAAAGACCCCAAATCAAATAATTAGTGTTGATTCATACCAGATACAAGTGTCCAGTCTTTGATCATACCGCCACTCATGTTTGCACCGTCTTGACCGTTTACTCTTTAATTTGTCACTATTTGCAGTATGACTTTAAAACACCTCTATGCATGTGAAGGCACAGAAGGATTTTGGATTCAAAGCACGGTTGTAACCTCATAATAATATATTATGCAATAATGAAATCGACGAGATATTGAAAGTAAGGAAGAACGCAATGGGAAAGAAATCGTCAACAACCATACCGGTTTGCCCTTTGGTGTAAAAAAAAAAATAATGGAGTAGTCTTCCGTTTCGTTGGAGGTGTTACAAACCCTGGAACATTGCTTGGACTGTTGGACCTGTCATATCGACAATCGCGTCGACACTGGCTTCAAAATCATAGACAATGGTACGTCAATTAACTTGTTGCTGTAGCGAGGTTTTCTACATGGCAGTTTAGATGTTTGTCTGTAACAACTTTCATCTCTAAGTCATTTCTAAGCGTACAAGAAGTCATATAATATATAAGAGTAAGACATCAGTATTCCTTTGACCAAATGCTGAAGTTCGGAATATTGTATTCCACCTACAAATTGCCTTGACCAGTGTTGAGACAGCCCTCGTGCACTGTGTTATCTCGATACAGGTGTTGCTCTTAATCCTTTGATTACTGTTAATAGTGTACTCAAGGGATCACTGCTCCGTTTGACAAGACGCCGACGTTTGTCTTACAATTTGGTCGTCATAATAAAATGGATACACATTAGCTTGTGGGACGAGAACACCATTAAACTTTCACATTAGGTCACGAAGGTATGTGTCCCTAGAGATCATCAAGTACAAGTATCATCCTTCACGTATTGAGAACTTATTCTTCGTCAAAACAGACTTCTGAGACTACTGCCGAATAGTGCAAAACGTCTACATTGTACACCCTGGTCTACAGAAAATTCACTACTCGAAGAAAGTAACTTTTTAATAACTTTGAACCCACTTTTCGGGATGTCTAGTGGAGCGAATGGGATATTTCCATAATTACAAAACCGCATAAATGTTGCGTAGTGTATATTCTATAAGAGTTTGAACTACATATAGATTAAAAAAAAAATCTTTTTTTTAACGTCATAATCTTCCAATGGAGTGATCATACTTGTAAAATGAATAAATTAAATTCTAACAAATGACGTCACTTGATATACAAGAATATTCATTTACCAATATCTTCGGGTTAAACCTGTCCCAAAGCAAATCGAAAGGACAGGCTCAGAAAGGTGAAATACGGTGAAATGCCAGTCTTGGAAGCTCGAGAGCCATTAGGGTTCTGGGACTTGACTTGACATTGGCACTGGCAACTAAAAACATTGCTTAATAACTTTTTTTGCGTCAGTGTGTATCTTCGGCCAATCGGAATAACTTTAGATAAGTTTGTGCGTTGATTGAAGTGTGAAACTACTTTCTACCAATATTTAGCCATTTGGGCCTGGTGAAGGTGAATCTATACCTCATCATGACCACGGTGTCTGATGGGGATAAACTTCATTTCAAATAAGACAGTTCCAAAAACAAAAACAAAACGGAAAGAACTATGATAAGTCACCTTCCCAGTGCATGTACGACCAGATGAAAGCTTCAAGTCAATGAAGTTGAAGAACAAATTTAAATTTCGGTAGTTCAGTAGAACATACATCTATGCTTCACATCTTACAAACTCCTGCACAAATATCTGACGTTAATCGCTCGATAACATTAAAGCGTAGGTGTGAGTTGGTCATTTACTGATGCAATAGTTAAATGAATAAGAATTCCCTTTAAAAATCGCTTGTATGTGTAGATATACGAACGAAATGGTTGATATTTCCCTAGGCAGTGTTCAAGCACCGGTTCAAAGAATATAATGAAAGGTTCAGTAGTAAGATTTTGATATTCGGCCGCCTCTAGTGCTCTCATAAGTATCATAAGAATTTTGAAGTATTTGAATCTTAAAATTCCTTTATAATTCTGTGAAGTTTCAGTCATCATTCATCATTCATGATCATGCAGATTTGAGTGCAATGATATCATTATCACTTTCACTTTAAAAACATCTGTGTTTTCATTGGACATTAACTTTCATTTACACGACCAAAGGGGTATCAGGAATCACACCGCCTTGCGTTATTTTGAACCTGGTGCTTGCGGTTGAGTGTATATTTCAGTGAAAGTCATGATATTTCGCGGTATAAGACCTAAGTTAGTCTTCAGGGTGTTGATTCGTCGTCCAAGGCGGCATGTTACTAACTTGGGGCTGCAATCAAAACCACGCATTTGAGAATTTAGTCACACCACCCTCTGAGGTAAAACACGTTATATACACTCCACATAAAAAGAATCGGTAGCAGGCCTTCCAGCCTCAGAACCAATCCTTTCTAATCGGCTCTGTTTAGATAAAGTTCCCGCTCTGTGATATTTAGTTCACCTATCTGGTATCCACAAAGCACCGCACTTGAAAGCAGATACATTAGAGTATCACCATAACCCCTATCACACCCAACTCCCACAATAACGTATAGAATCTGCGCAACCAACCCGACTAAAAATCACTCGCTCCCTTCAACTCCTCCACCGCTTTGTTGGACTTGAAAATAAATTGTGATATTGCTAAATTTAAGGAAAATGTGGGAGTTTTGCGAGAGAAAAGAAGTGAAGGGAGCTGGGGCTTCGCCTCGGATTCGAACGAGCGGCACGGTCTTTTGGAAGTCACTTTACACCAATGGGAGCCGATTTGACCCGAAGCTGACCCGAGGTTTTACTCGATCTCCAGACACGCAATTAGGCCAATTATCAGGGTAGGCCTCTAGGGACCTATCCAAGCTCACTACCATTCTAAACGCCAAAAGGAACCACTAAACACCGAGGTAAACCCCCAAATTATAAAAGGAGTCTCTCCGGTAAAACCCACACCAAACATATGCCAAGAAAATGAAGCGGGTTGCTCAAGAAAAAAAAAGTTCAAATAGATGCGCTTGGTAAACACCGGCGCATATCGGGACGTTGTTGGTTTCTAAGATTTTTTTCCCCTCTGAATAATACCGTATATCAACAAGTTGAGAAAGAGACGACGGCTTTTCTACTTCATCTTGCTTTGGCATTCGAATCCCCTTGAGAGGAGGCCGATTTATATGGGTAATTTTACGGTACATAAAGCGATTTCTTCATTCTCCAACACTCGGTCCATTTTGCAGTCACGAATCGTTGCCTCTCTGTTCACAGCCACGTTCCGACAGGGTTCCGATGGCCCAAAAAGAAAAAAAAAAGAGATCGCCGAAATTTTCCAGAATTTGATGTTCACTCAACGGTCTAAATGAACCACCGCGACATTGACATGGATAAATAAGAAAACAAATGCACAGAAAACAGATCGATGTTTCCCCTCAAGTGTGCCCAACTCAAGAAATTATCACTACTACTACTATAGTGATAATTTCATGCCCGAATGGAGCAATATCGATTCGCTATATTTGAAAGATGTGAAATATCGACAAATGATTATTGATCAAGTAAAATGAATGGCTTTAACGTTTTCTCATCAAACAGGCATTCGGTATTGCAATCTATGCTGGATTTCTAATCATGTTGCCGAACAGGAAAAACGGGAACTTTCCAATCATGTAGCAAAATGATTTAGTTGATGTTGTTAATTTTTGACCAATTATGACAGAATACATGTAGTTCATTTCATGTTCTTTTTCAGCTCGGGTGCCCAAAGCATACTACATGAATATCGATTGATTGGTCATTTTGCTAATTACGGGTAGCTGCGTTGTTAGTATGTTGGACGATAACTATTTAACTTACCTCTGAACTTGTGAAGGTATATGGGGGAATAGCAGACACATGTCAGAGTAAAAGGGATAATAATCTATATGTCCTTCAGCCGACATTAATCAATCAGAACTATGATGGTTTATTTCCGATGAGATATTTTAAAAGTAGACTAGTTCAAAACATGATTTTAGAGAACTTAATCGGTCATGAGGTTACACCTCGAGAAGGCTAATTTTGCAAATGTTCTCGATAATTCTTAATATGAGCAAGTGATCGTCTGAAAGGAGCTTAATCTTCTAGAAAATAAAGTCGATGGTATTAGATATGTACATTGACATTTAAAGGGTATACAAGATTGTTATAAACCGTTTTACGGCAGAAAGTCATGACATTTATGTAAAACCACGTTATATTTCAATAGATGCCTGATTACAATTTACCTGTTACCCACCCCCACGAGACCCGATGATCGTATAGAGGTGNCTCCAACACTCGGTCCATTTTGCAGTCACGAATCGTTGCCTCTCTGTTCACAGCCACGTTCCGACAGGGTTCCGATGGCCCAAAAAGAAAAAAAAAGAGATCGCCGAAATTTTCCGGAATTCGATGTTCACTCGCCGGTCTAAATGAACCACCATGGCATTGGCATGGATAAATAAGAAAAAAAATGCAAAGACAACAGATTGCTCTACCTTCCCCCAAGTGTGCCCGAATGAAGCAATCCATAACATTTAATATATTAATTGAAAAAAAGTTAATCAGTTTTTGTCTCACGATGTGCAAACGTAGAACATTATTATTCTTCACATTATTATCGACAAATTATTATTGTTCAAGTAAATGAATGGCTTTAAAGTTTTCTCACCAAACGAGCATTCGGGATTGCAATTTTTGTTGGAGTTGAAACCCTTTTGACCAACACTAAAAGTGAATCTTGTCTTTCCAGTCATGTAGCAGTATGATTTGGCGGATGTTCATATATTGGTAATTTTTGAACGATTGTTGACAGAACAGTTCGTTTCGGCGTTCTTTTTCTGCTGGGGTGCTTTTTTTTAATTTTTTTTATTTACCCAGGGTCATAACAATCTTAACTGCATTAATCATTTATAGGTTGCTGTTGGAACTTTTGAAGGTATTTTATGACATATATAACATGAGGATATAGTATGAGGAATAGCAGAAAATTGACATAGTAAAACGAATGATCTATAGGTCATCCAGTCGACATTCATATATCAGGACTATGATAGTTTAGTTCTCAGCAGATATTTTAGCAGTAGACTGGCTCAAAACTTAATCAGCCATGAGGTTACACCTCGAAAAGGCAAATTTTTGACCATTTTGTCATTAATTCTTTATTATTATTTTTTTATAATATATATATGAGCAAGTGATTGTCTGGAAGGAGCATCTCGTCTATGCGTGAAAGATCGTGGACGTTACCTTTTTCTTCATAAAAATTATGTTAACCTCACATTGTTTGAATATCATTATGCTCTTCTCGAAAAAAAAAACTGATCACGTGAGTCAATTGGGCGAAATCGTCAAGTTTCTTTACGAATGTGGTTCGCCCGTGGCAAAATGTTATGCTTAATACTTATTATATCAAATCAACTGCTTCCTTTCACATTGCAAGGTGATGATGACTAAAGAAATTTGGCGTGGTTATGAGAAAAAATCAAGAAAAGATCATTTTTCGGACTTTTTCCCATTTTTTTTCCAACAGTAAACCATGACAACAAAACTCGTTTACATAGCCGTAGATAAGTTTGTATAATTGGTAATATCTGATCCCTTTAAATATATTCAGGTAATAATGCATGCATTTCTAAATAGCATTTGCTTTCGGAAAATGTGTATAAACCCTCACAAATCATGTACCCAACACATAACGTATTGAGTAGGCCCCTAAAAAAAGGCAGTCTCCCGAATCCGAATCAATGTTTTTTTTAATCTTCTAGAAAATAAAGTCCATGGTATTAGATGTGTACATTGAAATTTAAAGGGTATACAAGATTGTAATAAACCGTTTTACGGCAGAAAGTTATGGCAATTATGTATATAAACACGTCATATTTCAATAGATGCCCGATTACAATTTAACAAGACCCGATGATGGTTGGGGTGGGGGGGGG
>BQKZ01000115.1:225350-245247 GCA_036244855.1 Temnopleurus reevesii | reverse complement strand
GAAAAGGGGGAGGAGACCCAAAAATGATCGATGGGAAAAAGGCGTGCAGCGGGGTAAAAAAAAATTCTGACGCAGGTAAGACTGTAGCAGGTAATGGAAAAACCCCCTGGGAATGCTTTTACTGCATTCACAACCGTCATGTCCTTGTTGTCTCGAGTTAACTTCCTATCGGGAAATAATACTGATAAGTATCTCTATCGCGCATTGACATAAAATGACTCCACCTAATATGATTGGGTATCAAATGGAATCATTACATAAAAGTAAGGTACATCCAGATTTATTACATCAAGAATTATTTCAAATTCAAATCTTTAAACCCACGAATTGAGGTGGGGGAGGGGTGAGGGGGGGGGGGGGGGGTGTACATGCAGACAGTGGTGGGATCAATATACTGTACAGGGGAGTATATGAAAAATATTCAATACAAAGTGTACTACAGCAAATTCAATTATTGATCAAACATTGGCCATTTGGCATTTCCAAACATTTGTGCAGCCTCTACAGTCGCAATACTAAATTCTTAAATGAGTGCTTCCAGTTTGAGTGTAGTAAAGTTTTCAAATCTCCATCAACATACTTCCCTAATTCAAACAATTTTTAGGCTTGCATTTAAAACCTACATGGCCAATACAATCACGATGCGAAGTGTAAATATACAAGACGTGAAAAAGCTATGTTTCGAAAAATGTAAAATGTATTTTTGGGGGGTAAATTTTAGACCAACTATAAATCCACCTGTTACACGACCCAATGACTCTTTACATATCAAAATTCGAACGAACATTACTATAGCTTAAATTGAACTCTTCTGAAACTCACCAAGATATTTTCCTCCTCGTTCCCGACACGAATCAAGATCTAAATCAAAATCCAGGAAGAAGATAATAACAAGATGTCCAAAACTCGCTTGAGGGTAGGGGTCGATAGCAAGCACAACATCGTGAGTTCCACTCCCGCTCAGGCCCCCATCAGGCAACACAGCGTGGTAGCCACCGGGGCGAGGCGGCGCCACGTACAAGTTCATTTCCGTCTCGGGCCGCTGCACGAGCTGCATGCACTCACGTTCTCGTATGAATGGGACTACAGTACAGTCCAGTGTCCTCGGGTAGTCCATAGCGGCCACGGCCCAGCGGTGTAGCTGCATCTCTGCCGTGGTGTGGTGCCCGTGGTTCGATAGCATGTCGGAGCGGTAAGTGTTGCTTACAAGTGTTGAAGAAAGTTGCAGAAAGCAGCATAACATATGAAATAAGGAGACGTGAGTCCTGTAAATCACATGTTGGTCCAATAATCCCATTTTGGATTCAGTCAGTTTTTTCGATCCCTCTTAAAAAATGACAACAAAAATTATCAGATCACCGAGCTCTCTCACTGTGTAGGCATCCAACACTACTGCAATGCTGTGATATCAAGTGTGATTTTATTTCATATACTATGCACCTGCAAAAATTCAAACGCCGTATGCATTCAACTATTTCAGTATGATAGGAACATACTTCTTATGAATGAATCAACCAGAATATTTTATCCATGATATTGATGTCGAAATATAAACGAGTATAATAAGTCCCAGAGAAAGAAAGGAAGAAAAAAATCTTCAATCGGTGTATAGTATAAATCTAGGTTGGCAAATTCACACAATTCCGGCTGGATCGGTTCACTAGCGCACCTGCAATTCCATCTGAGACGAATAAAACTCAGTGAATAAAAATTTCATGTCGATCACCTTTCCCTAGCGAAAATAAACAGTAACAAACTTCTGAGGCTCACTGCCGCGAATCATCCACACGGTGTAAACTTCTGCCTCCAAACGCAAGTCGGGATTTAAATGTTGTCAACTTACGCGCGGATTTTCTTCAATTGACGATGTCACAACATGACAAGGTATGATAACAGCTCGAGCTAAGACCGAGAACCTACTTCAAAAGCCCAAAACCTGATGAATAAATACGAAGACGTAGAACGAAAAAAGACGGGTATAAACAGAATCGCTTCGCCGTTCGAAATACAATCATAAATGCCGCGATGAATAAATGCAACTGTCGATTACGCGCGATATGAGGATCGTTCTTCGCTTGTCGGCGAGATCAAAGGATTCGTTTTAATGTCCGTGAAAACAAACACAAACCTAGAACGGTTCTGTCTCTCCTTCTCGTACCGCCTTTCAAAGCTGACCGAACGACTAAACGCCTGCAGTCATTAAACCAACCCTCTCGCTCATCCACCAATCAAAATCCGCCTTTTACTATCTCATTTCCATATCAAATGGTTTTCTGGATCGACTCCTGCTGTGAGGAGCCAATGGGAATTTACCCCAACACGCGCGGGTTTATTTTTTCATCTTCATATTTAATTTTGGTGGAGGCATCCACGAGAGTTTCCAGTCGATTTGTAGACCGAGCTTGAGGAGGAGACAAGTGACATTCCGATAGAGAAATCGACCAGAACCGACTGTCATCTTTCATCGGTTCCATGACAAATGCTCCGGCGACAATTGCTCCGGCAAAAAACTGACACAGTAAGCCTAATGTCAAACCTAATCCCAAACCTAACCCTAACCCTAATCCTAATATTGACATCATTCTGAATCATAAACCCTATCATAACCCTAACCCTAACCCTACTCCTAGCCAGAAAAATGAACCGGAGCAATTGTCGCCGGAGCAACTGTCGGGTCACCCTTTCATCACCTGTATTCTCAAAAATGTATAAACGTCAAAATATTTTTTCAACGATATGGTTTTCAGCTATAGATATCGATATTCCCAAATGGTGGATCAAAAGCATGGGCAAAAAAAAAAAACCAAAAAAACTAGTGAGCTGTAGAAATGGAGGCTAATTGATAAAAAAGAGAAAATAAATAAGTAAACGCGTTTTATCTCGTATAATAATGTTTTATGGAATCTACTTTCATGCTCAACCAACACCAGCACGTTTGTCTCCACCACAAAAAAAGCATCCCCCGTCACCACCCTCACGCCCCATCACCACCACCAGCTCGTCACTCGTCACCACACACAACTACAGACACCACCACCTCCATCACTACATTTACCACCTACACAACCACCGGCGCTACCTTCATCACCTCCATCAACATCACCTTCATCTCTACCGGCACCACCTACACAACCACCGCCACCACCTTCGTCACCACCACCAACATCACCTTCATCACTACCACCATAGTCTTAGACCACCAACACCACCTTCATCACCTGACTAACGTAACCATCGCGCAGAGTTTTTTGGGGGAGAGCTATCCAGTTTGTGTAATGACTGGGCGTATAAAGAGCCTCGGCGAGGGAGCAAAGCGACCAAGTGTATGTGTGGGTCAGTGGGTTAGTGGGGGAGGGGGTGGGGATATTTACATGAGAAAGCCTTTCTCTCCATACATAACATATTTTTTTCATTTTGGGAGGATGCCAGTAACCGTGGTAAAATAGTTTTACTTTATTTATAAATTGTGTCATGGACAATAGTCTGAGTAACAGGCCTCGAAGTATATCAATGGTCATTTTATATCGCTGATGCCCCAATTGCTGGCGACAACAGGGCTTCCACGCGTTGCGGTTTCAATGACGAATGCTCTTGGCTCTATGAAATTTATTTTTTCGTCAACGTATTAAAATCAAGTAATATTTTAAAACGTTTGAACTTACAGAAGAATAAACAACTTTGAAGAAACATTTTGATAATAATGTCGAGAAGAAAAACAAGTGCGGTATGTAACACAATCACGACGCACTGATTCCATGTCAGCCCAATATGCCACCCTCCCCCATTAGCCGATCCTGGATCCGCCCTTGCAATGGGATTGAGCATGGGATTGACGGGCTCACATGTCTGCTATTTCATCGTATGGCGGGCTTTCAAAGAAGCGGTATCTTGAACTTGACTCTGAGTTCCTTGGCATTCCATACCTGTCTTGTCTCGTTAACACGATTATTGATTAAAGGGAATGTTATGGATCCCTTTTCGGTACATTTGAGAAAGAAAATGGGAATTCACTTTGAAAAAAAAGGAAAAAAAAAAGGATCCAACGGAGGACACCTTTGCTGTGCCACCCCCCCCCCCCCCGTTGTGCCAAACAAGTAAGTCCCGCCTTCTCATTTTTTTCAGATATAAAAATCTAGGTGCATATGATGATGAGCAAATAAGCTAGCAGCCCCTTGAACAAATTAATAAATAATTCTGAAATATTTAATTGATATTAAACAGATGGTCATCAGAGTGACTGGTGATGTGACAAACCCACAAAAAATGAAAATTAAAAAGAAATGGGAATACAATAACATTTTGACATTCAAAAGAGGCATCGACAAATCCATTTTAGTGTTATTATTATTTTTTAACTTATTCAAATAGTTTTTATTGACCATTCACAGATAACAAAGTGAAGTATACAATAAACACAGCAGACTCAAATAATTATGATTACGAATTACAATCATAGCGTCCAATTTTTTTTATTTTTTTTATTTTTTTTTATTTATTTATTTTTTTTTTAATATAAATGACGAGTTGTCTGAACTTTTCCTGTGGGCTGGGCAAAGCTTCCAACGAAATACATTTCACTGTAATAGAAAAACGTGTGGAAATATTTCTTTCCGATTTTGGGATGTCATGAGACGGAACCGGAAAGAAATGATCGACGCCCCCCCCCCCACACACACACAAATCATTGATTCTCCTCCCACCTTGACCGCTAAATATCTTCCTTAACCTTGACCTCTGACCTTACATTCCACCGCAGGAGTAAAACAGATTTATTTTTAACTTGAAATGTCCGTGACCTAAAATAACATTTTTTTTTGTCTGTGGTCGCGCTTCGGCCGATTTAGAGCATCCTCAAAACTGAGAGTATGTCTGAATTCTAATAAATCACATGTCCCAGACATTTGAGATAATTTCTTTTTCATTTTCCCCATTTTCTTGGTTTTTTTTTAATGTGGTACGATTCTATTCCAGAAGCAATGACTTGTGTATAGATGGTGATAAAATAAAGTTAGATGGAGTTAGACTCGAAATAGAGGCGTTAATTTTCATTATTGAACTATACGGTATCCAAATTTAGTGAGTTGGTTTAGATTGTATTCGAATAAATCACACGTTTCAGACGGTTGAAATAATCTCCCATTTCTTGTTGACCGTTTTTCTTGTTTTTTTTTCTTTTTCTTTTCGTTTTTGTTTGCTTGATTTTTCCCTTTTTTCTTTTCTTTTGTACCACAAGTGGTGACTTGTTGATAGTTGATTATAAAATATCTTATGATGCCTTGCATTCAGCTTCATTTTGAATCGAAATTTTATTTCGCCACTGGATTACTAAATTTCTATACTACATTGTCATATGAATCTTTATTTAGTATCACTCGTTTTGAATCTAATTTATTTTGATTATAACTCTTAATGAGAAGGGTTTATTATTATTATTTTTTTCTTACAGAATTGGTAGTTGATCTGTTCAATAAGAATTCACTTATGATAGTCGCTTAGATACTGGAGCTATATAAAATTAAATTTCTTTTGTTCATTTCTTTGTTTTTTTAATTATTTATTTTTACGAAAGTGACTCCATCGTTCACTGACACACTGAGGAACTTCGGGCACTATACAACAGAAATACTTGACAGTTTCCACATTGAATTTTCAACTGAAAATGCACTGATAATGTTGAAAATCATAAAAAAAAAATTATATAGGCAAAAATCAAGATGGAATTTGGCATTTAGAAATTTCGCTAATAATATTTTCAAACTTAGAAGAAAAAACTAACTGATTTTATTATGTGATTGGGGATTATTCTTTATCATCCGTTCTACCTAGATCAAACACATCAGATTTATATTTTCAATATTCATTATGTAATTCTCTACAGACCCCAAACACGGACCAGTCAGTTCAAATTAGCAATCTGTAACCATTTAACTACAAGAAGCGAGTGGCCCATGAACAACATATTTCCGATTCGTTCTCATTTCTAGTAATCTCAAATTGCTCTGTGTGTTTTATTTAATACAAATTTACCCAGAAAATGGCTAAAAATTATAACCGCATACCCGTAAAAAGATTCACAAGTATGCCAAAATTGAAGGAAAAAAAAGAGTTCACGGTTCAACGCGGGAGATAGGGTCTTTTGTTAGACCATTACAAAGATGACGACAATACCAATTTGACTTCAGTTCGAGTGCATTGTATTGAAACTGAATAAGCAATTTGTTACCGCTTCCCGTACAATTACACTCAACAAGTGATAATATTGTAATCGCAGAATGTAGTTTCTCCATTTTTTCATAATTATGTTTTATTATCACAAGGAATTACACTTTACATTAATGGTTAGCAAGATCAAGTTACAATAACAATTCTTTTTATGATTTGTTTATATTTGTGTATAAAAGTATTTTTTTAATGATTATGTTTTTATCATAAAGAATGACAGTATATACAAATATTTAGCACGATCTAGATACAATAGCACAAAAGCAGAATAAAATAAGTAAAAGGGCAGAGCTTCAGATGATTGACTTGACATATATGTCAATATATAAAAATCCCTCTCTCCCTCAATCAACTTCATCAACCTATGTCTCCATTTTACTTATGGATAATTCGATAAGCAAAATATGAATTCTGAAATATTTAGTGGGCTGGGAGGAGCAGCCCCCCCCCCCCCCAAGGCCTATGCGAACCTTTTCCAAGTACTTTGTAAAATGAAAAGTCAATGGCTGATCCCCTCATTCTAGAAAATTTTCCTTGATAAGTGTCTTGTAATAAATTTTAGTAAAACGGATGTAAAAATAAAAATGGAACCATAAAAATAATTGGACAGGGGGGGGGTGGGTGCAGCTTGCCTGGAGAAAAGCCGAATCCATCCGCATAATTACATTCAGTTATATTTGAAATTACTTTTCAAAGTTTTAAATCTGTGCGTTGCTCCTTTTTACACCTAAACTGTTCATTTCTATTTGCACAAAACAGTTGCTTTGACTGCACGCTAGTTGATATATCTCCAGCAATCTATCATTATCAGACCCGAATGAATTAAATTGTTGTGTTTGAATCACAGCTAACCTGTCGGTGACGAGTCAATGCGCAAACACGAAAGGAAAATTATCTGATGAAAGGGAGAATAGATGGGGAGAGAATAGAGGAGTCAATCGAACTCCCACTTTTTATTATTAGCTCCAAATCCATTTATTCCGTTTCCCCGATGCCAAAGGCATTATAGCCGTCATCCTATGCGCGTCTAACCGTGACCTCTTTGTAAAAGGCCCCCACCATTGAGGGGAGAATGACAAAAGATCAAATAAAATATCATCCCTTTTCATATTTTGTAACTGTTCTGGTGAATGAACCTGTTGAAATGAATTTGTATAAATGGAATGATTAATGATTTATCTGAACGGGTAATCAACCTGTGATGATATGTTCATTTCGACCTGATTGTTCCCAGTAATTGGATTTATATGGACGGGTGTTGGGCGCTTTGAGCTACCCGAAAGAAAATTTGATTACCGTGAAATAAAGATTGATATATTTACATAAATATCTTCCTGTCTGATGTAAATGGAATCGGAACTTCAAGAACAAACCTTTTTATGTCACCGGGGCAGAGTTGGCGGATGACATAAAATCAGAAAATGAGAAAATATATTAAATTCAAAACATTGCTTATTCATATTCAATGATTTTTATTGGTGTATTATTTCCAGCTTCTTTCTAATCATCAGACAAACTCCGAATATTGATAACTCAGTGATATTTTCGTCTTTTCTTTATTTGCGTTTTTTAAAGTTATTTTGATTATGCCGAAGTCATTAACTTGGTTTCGAATAATTAGTATATACATTTTTAATTGTCAGATTGTTTACATTTTATACCTGTTCGTTTTTTATATGCACGGACTTGCTGAAATATTTTGACTGATTGTAAGTTGCACCGTGAACATGGTGAATAAATAAATAAAATACAATACAAATTCAATTTTAGACTGAATCACACCAAGATTATTTTGGTGACCAAACACCTTTTCATTATTTTGTGAAATATTGGACATAAATACATCGGTCTACTGTTGAAAATAACGGAACTGAAGGAGGAAGGTGATGAGGAGATTGAGCTACATTCATTGACGAAATACTTCATCCTCTGGTTGACTTTTATTCATGAAGACAGCTATGCTTGTGGCTCACAAAGAAGATCATCTTCTTTCCGATCTAAAGCCCCTGTCGTACATTTGTGTTTATACCAAACGTATACTTTCAGCACATACATACAAATAATGGATAGTTTTGCACCCTTAAAGGTGTTACTGCTGGTAGCTTTAAGGGTGGAGATATGCACCCTTTGGTGAGGATGTATACCCTTAGGATGGAAATCTCCATCTCAAGGGTTCATATTTCCACCATCTCCAACCTCAGGGTGCATATCTCTACACTATGTTGCTGCTGCTATTTCATATCCTAATAAAAATTGCACCCCAATATCTTACTGCGTATGAGATATATATACATGATATATGTACTTACATATACGCACACTGTGCAAAGAAATACCGTTGAATTCGTCCAAATTACGTTCGACGTACGTGCGCGCATGATAGCGTTTATGGCAGTGTCTCCCCTATGTAGCCAGCGTTGAGGAAATGTATCTTACCAGGGGCCTGTAACATAAAGGAGATACGATTAATCTTGCAATTAATTGCATCTCTTTGTACACATTTTGCCATAGACTTACGATAAATATTTATTGCAAGTTTAATTGCATCTTTTGAGTTACAGGCCCCAGAATGACATTACCACCCCCCCCCCCAAATCTATCAGACGACAAACGCTATTATTTTTATTTATTTATTTATCTTTTACTTGCGTCAGCACATATGCGTGCGTCAAGTGCAGGCCTAACACATTAAAACAGTCAAGCGTCTTCCATGTGCCAATGATCATATTTTATGTTTCATATATACGATTGGCATTGTTAGTTCATCCACGCAAATGTGTAACTGATCCTTTAACATTGACCACGCTGAATTAAACTCGCGCAAATTTGAGCGGCATGTCAGACAGAGATCACTATAGCGGGATGTCACTCGACATGTTACGACAAATGCTCTGGTTATAAAAGGATATCGGATTTTTATCTCCGGACGATTTATTCTCCAAACGCCCCGTAACCCGACCCCCGAGCGCTAGGCACATATTTTGATTGGGAATGACAGAGATATGATAACAATCACGCCTTTGTGGAGATGGATGGGTGCATGGAGGAAGGAAAGAGAGGTGGGGCGTGGTGGCGTATCCAGATTTTGACAATCCGCGTGCCATTACCGTATGGTTACGGCGCCCCTTTTATTCATGACTATATGACAGGCAAGCAAGCGTGCAACAAATTTAGTCTTCAAGAAGTTTGTCGGCCCCCAAGAGTAGTTGATTCCGCCCCCCCCCCCCCTCTTTGTAAGGAGAGAGTAGATATAGGAAGGGTAACCTCTTATGAATTTTATTACTTCTGATTTTCTGTATCATATTTTGCACTGAATATAATTATTCTATCTAATCGAGTTCCTAATTTCAAAATTTATAGATGGAACCTATATATCAAGCCGATGCCATTACACGAGTGTCCCTCAAATATGGTCTCGTCAAAATTCAGTAAAAACAAAACGAGACAAAATAATACTTAAAGCCTGAAGGAGAAAATGAAATCAATAACATCATTATTCGAAATTATTCATTATTCTACTCTCAGAACACCGCACTAATTTTTATTACCATTACCATGATTACCTCTCTTATTTCACCCCGAGCTTGGTAGTCGCATAGGGTCAATGGTAGTCGAATCTTGTACGTTCTTGACATCTGTACTATTTTGTACTATATAGATGATTATGTTTCTCTGATTAATTAGATTAACCAATTATCTACTTCAGAGTAAAAGAATAAAACTAGAATTAAAATCTAATGCGAGCAACCCTTTGCTAAATTTAAAATATTACACTGAAAATTAAGGATAAATTTGAATTTGTCAACCTGATAAAATACATATTTAACTTTTTTTTTATGGCAGATCTAGACATAGTAAAAAAAGTTTCAGAATTTGGCCGAACAATAATCGTAAACGGAAAAATTCAAAATTTAAACCATTGTTTTAATACAGTTGTGTATTACTATTGAACTAGTTTACGTAATAATGCAAATGTGATGATCGTACTCAATTTTGAATGAATGACGCAAGGACTATTGAATCGTGACATAGTATTTTTTTTCTAAAAAGGGATTTAAGTTTTGTTGAGTCTATTATATTGAGACATTGGAAAAAAATAATATTCGTATATTTTAGAATAGATTATATCTTAACACTTGGTGTGGTCTCATTCTTAAATCTCATTGGTCATTAATTAGATTCAAACATTATCTACCGTAATGTCGATGAATGTAAATGAACTGAATTGAACTGAAAATATTTTAACCCCATTTCTGATGTTGCTCCAACCACGCCTCCGGAAGAGTCACTCACATGTCTTCAGGTTAACTGGTTAGGATCATTGCCATGGTAACAGGAATGATGATGAGCAAAAGATGGTGAGAATTAGCCGGAAATACATTCCAAGTAATCTCGAGATCTTCTTGATGACAGATCATATTCATCATATTCAGTGTGTATTTTCATTCATAGCAAGCGGTTGGAATTTTCGAGAAAAATAATGCGTGATGCCCTAGCCCCGCCTTATACATGTTATAGTTCTANAAAGAATTCCACATATGCCCTGATATATCAGTCCATTGTGTAATGCCACTGAAGTTTGGAAGAATTCTTTTCAGCCCAGAGTCGTGAATGACTATTGACAACTAATACCAAATGGATGTTTGAGAAAGTGGTTCATGCACAATAGTTCTGTATCCTTTTGTCATGCACACAGATTTCAGGTATGGCAGTTTCAAGTTCTTAGGCAACAAAAGTGGCCCGCAGCAGTTTAGGGGTTAATTGCCCCGAACAAAGAATCGTGTTGATTCGTGCTTAGTCGGGGCTACTTTTCTCTCTCCCGAGAGCGGGCGCTATGTCAATCATATCCAACAAGCATGGAAACTCTTCAATTTCACGGTGCTTATGGTCGAGATAATACGGTATGCATTTAATACTCACTAAAACGTGCTAACTAATACTACTACTGCTACTACTACTACTACTACTACTACTACAAATACTGCTACTATACTGATGCTTCTGCTATGCTGCTGCCGCTACTGCTACCAGATACATATTGGCAGGGGTCTGGGGGCTGAGGGGGAAGGCGCCCTCGAAAGAAAAAGAAGAAGAAGTTGAGAAAAAATCGTAAGAACCCACTCCCCCCCCCCGTACAGTACGATCCGGAATCCGCACTTGACTAATAGTTAATATGACTGACTATAGTTAAATCCGGGAAAATAATACGAAATATCACATTTAGCTTTCCTGAGAGTGGATACGTTCCCCTCAGGAATCGCATAATCTTTGTTTTGGTTATATTTTGTCACATGAAGGTTCAGTTTTATTCTTTTAAAAATTCATAATTATTGACCATGATAGATTACTGTTTAACTTAATTCATTTTAGCAGTAATACTTGTTGTTATAGTGTCTAGCGTAAAAGAGAATGAACAAATCATTATAATCTACAAACGTGGGAAAGGAAATGGAAAAGCGATAATAATTTTCCCCATCATCCATGCTACTAAAATATCACCTAAAATGTTATCACAATATGTTTCATTGTCGGGGTGATCAGGTGATAGGCTTTCTATACATCCGATTGATTGGTCGCTCTTGAACGTGATTCGTTATCGTTCTTGATATCATTGGTCAATTTGACAAACAGAACAAATCTTTACATGTGACAAAATAAAGTCATAGACGGTCACTTAATTGTAGGGTTGAAAACGTCATGAGTGAAAATGATTTAATGGAAATCTCACTTCGGAAGATACATAATAATAAATAGATAAATAAATAGATAAATAAATTCGGAAGGTACACCGAAGTTACATGGGTTTTAACCGACTATTCGGCAAATTGAATGTATTGGTGTTTTTAAATGCACAGGACCCCATTCCTAATGTGACGGAGGCATAAACGTTATAGTGCACGGGCGTTCACTATAACGAAATTATTGCTCGGTAATGAAAACGCGGTTTGTTTATTTGCTATAACAATACACTTGCGAATATTGCAAAAGTTTACCTAAATTGAGAAGTCACGCTCACATTCTAATTGAACCAAACATACGAAACAAGAATCCAAGAAAGTCAAGCTTCATAAAATACATTTTTCCCCAAATATTATTTCTGTTCGCGTGAACTTCACATTCCGAGCAGGTTCTATTTAATAAGCATGTTGAGCAACAATCTCATGTCGAAAGACCAAAATCGTTTCTAGCTGGTATCCGGACCCCTTGGGACCACTTTGCCTAATTGAGAGGGTGTGGTGGGGGTTAAATGAGTTCCAGGGGCAGTGTTAATAGGTCGGAGAGGGTGCTTTGAAGTGTGCCGCTTTCACACCTTTACAGGTGGATTAGGGCCAAAATAGTCGCTAGTATTGTGCGCAGAGGGTAACACGTGGAATGATGGAGAGAGAGAGAGAGAGATTGAAACAAACGTACGTCATCTATCAGTTGGCAAGTTGCCCGTTTCCGTTTTATCATTTGAATTCTTTAGAAAATTGTGGTTTTCAACTCGGAAACAATATCTAATTTTATCTTTACACTTGAGAAACGATGGTTTCTGTTTTGATAGAAAAATTATTGTGAGCTGGAATTTCCAAAATAACAGTGTGACTAACAGAAATAGATGTTGATATTTTTATCCGACAGAATCCGCAGCGCCATCTGTTGATCATGTAATGTGTGCTCGAAAAAAGATAATAATTTTGGAACTGCATGAGCGTGGGATGAGGGACATTTTGATTACTCCCTTCATCGTATATTACAATTGACATTTTATATTGTAAATTTGCCCAATTAATAATATCTGAAGATGGCGTCGCTCACGAGATTAACGTGCCTGAACAANCCTTTTTTGGGGGGGGGGGGGGGGGGGGGAATACTACCGTATGAATGCGTTTTGCACTAAACCCCAGCATTTCCATTTTCTTTTCGGATAACTGACTGTGTCATATACAAAAAGGTGGTCCACTAATTGCAATATGCAACTAAAGTGAAAATCGACAAAAAAGTATATCCTGCAGCGTGTTGTTTTATGGTGTTGGTAGTTTGCGGGAGGGGGGGGGGTTGATGCTATTGCATCTTAATTTTTTTTGCACTTACAGTTGAATTAATTTTACGATTGCAGCTACCTTTTTTCTGGGATATTTACATTTTCATGAACTACAATGACCTGTTGGGGGAATATTAGCCCTATTTACATACATCAGCTCGTACAGTCTTATGCACTTACAAATTTCAAAAGTTCAAGTAGGAATATTTATCTTGTCAATATTCAGCGGTTTAAGCTGGGATCACTAAAAGATCAGCACTTCCAGACGATTTGAACTTTCTGCATCTTTCTACCCCATCTCGATTTGTTGAAAGTTGTGAGTCCTGCACCTAATTCTCACCTCAATTTCTGTTTTTTAAAAACACCTCGTGGCTATTCCGGTTGAAGTACATAAAGTGTCGCCCCAGACATGTCAAAAAGCTGCCCTAAGCCTGGATCCACTCCTATAGACTTTCCGCATCTTCGTAGAACAACAGATAATGATAATAATAATGGTCCGTTTGTGCTTTTGGCTAAATCCAAATACAAGTTTGTGTTTGTTTGGTTGGTTGATATGACTAGTGGGATCGTGATTGTATTCTTAGTGTCGGCAATGGATGATGACAGGGTATGACAGTGAGAAAGGACATTGACTTTGTACTTTCTTCATCTGCTTCCGTTACTGACCAAGGAGCTTTCAACAGTCTGTGTTTTGTAGTCGACTAAGTTGAGATGGAATGAGACATATCATCATAATGTTACTACATTGTCATCTTAGGGGGTGTTGCTTAAAAGTTTCAATTGATCGCAAGTTGCAGTTGATCGGAACGCGCCAATCACAATCATTGTTTCATGCGCGTCTTGTTAAATGCGCATATCGCGCGCGAATGAAAATGCGCGTTACAATTTGTAAAGTTGCAGTTGATTTTGAGCAACACCCCCTTAGTGAATGCATGAATGTTGGCATTGTATGTCTAATTATAGAACCAAATTGTGAATAAGCCAGATTTTTGTCAAAAGAAGCAAAATAAAAATGTTCCCTCAAAAAGGAGAAGATGATGATAAGAAGATGATGATGATGAAAGAAAAATTAAAACGAAATGACCCCTTGTGATAAAAATGTGTATCTAAGATTCAACATTTTGGGATGATTTTTGGTCACCAAGTCACCGAGAGAGAGAGAGAGAGATAGAGAGAGAAAGAGAGAGAGAGAAAGAGAGAGAGAGAGAGAGAGAGAGAGAGAGGGGGGGGGGGGGGGGGTCTTAGACATTTTTATTTAGTACAAAAGAAAAAAAATGAGCACTACTGGATGCCGACCCTCGTTCTTTGGACCGCTGCCGACTTCGGCTTTCACTTATTCTACCACCTTTCGATTGAAAAGTTTTAAGGTATTAGTAACAGTTTTTCTTTTTAGAAATGTGGCTTTTGAAGGAGAGTCACATCGCCTGGCTGTGGTGTCGACCCAACGCCCCGGAGCAGGGGTGCCGTTACCCTTTTTTCTCGTCGAGGCAGTCCGCAGGGAAACTTGACCCGTTGACAAAAGAAGCCCGCAAATCTAATAAAGCCCCACATGAAATGGATCGAAAAATGATACTCGGGTGCTCGTGCCCCAAAATAGGCCTACGTTATGTAAAATGAAAGTCGGCAGGTCGGAGAACAATGGTAAAGGATAGTATTTACAAAAATCAATATGACGGTAGAATGATTTCTTAAAAAGAACAGATGAGATTTCATTTGGTGAATAACGTGAAATAAATTCCTGCGTTTTCGCTTTGAGAGGAAAAATAAGAAAAAGGCGAAAATCGATCGTCATCTTCGAGAAGCTGGCAGAACCATTGCATGTACTGTTTTAAGAAATAAACCATGATATGCTCTAAACATAATGAGGTACATATAATCCAACCAGATCTATGCCTCACATTTATCGGGTAGTTTTAAGTCTGTATATATAAGGTCAGTTAATATTTTTCTGTCTTGTTAAGACGAAAACTAGAAAACAACTATCCACATATTAAAAACGGAATAAGTCAGCACCATTTACAACGTTTTGATACAGTTTTGTAACAGGGCAGGATCATTCTGGCGATGTGATCTTAGTGCCTAGGGAGCTCAAAATTCTCTGGTTGTCATAGCGACCCCCTTGTAAACCCACCTGTCTCCTCGTTCCAGCTTTGTTATCAACAGACACTAAAAGAAGAGTCTACTCAAAATAAAAATCATTCAACAGGTGAAGACAAACCCGATGAACAGAACCAACAACATTTGAGAAAAATCGGACGACTAGTAAAGAAATTATCAATGTTTACATTGTTTACATTGTTTACAATTGGCAATTGATGACATCGTAGCTGCATATTATTGACCGTATATTATTACTCATGTCGATGTCGCAAAATGTTGCTTTCCCCCAATTATATGATTTACTTAAAACAATAGCGATAGGATATCTTCACAACAGATATGCAGATCCCTTATTTGCATGTTTACATTAATGCAAACTTTGTTTCCTTCTGTATAAATGAAGAATTTTGCCCCATAAGAGAAAGCGAAAAGATGGTTAGTATTGCACATAATACTTTATGACGTCATCCAATTGGCAACATATTTAAGAAATGTCACTGATTTGTTTCAAATTATTGAAATTTTCTCTTTTTTTTCCTTCTTCTTGTCCATTTCTTTTATTTCTTTGTCCTGCTTTTCTTCTCCTGTTGAAAAAAAAATACAATTTGGGGTAGACTCAGTTCTTTAAAAAATCGGTTAACATGAGGCATATGCGAATGTGTCAGTGCACGAATAAATCTTCATAACTTCATATTTCTCCCAGAATGTGTTATTTCCCATTCTAAACGAAAATATCGGGTATTTAAGGAGCAAGTTGGTAGCCGTATCCTGTGAACCTAACTCCTTAGTCGGCTGGGCCCCCTCCCCTGGTCCTAATGATCGGCACACGGCGGCTTGTTTGGCGGAAACGACATCAAACCGCATCGTGCTGCGATCACGCAGCGATCATGCAGCGCTGTGACAGCGATCTAAATGAAATTGTAACACGAACAAGAAATGTCACACATAAATTGTGCGAGAAAAGACCCCTTCACATATGCCTCAAAGAATACATCTTGTAATCCGTATACAAAACCATTTACGCTTTTCCAGAAAAATTAAAAACTTTCTGTCCCCATTGGGAAATCCTGAATCTTACCCTGTAAATGTTGAAATAATTCAAGAGCAAGGGCAGCCAAGATTGACATACGGATTGAAAAAAAACCCTTTGGTTAGATTAATCGATTTTATGCTTAAACTGGATGGAATTAATCTTATATATGCATTATCTGTTGGTATAGATCGGATAAGCTACAGTGCTTGACCGACCTAGCAATAGTCATTTACCCAATTCGTTTCCTGACTTTCGGAAGCGTTTTGAATATTTTAAAGTTATTTTTTCCATATTCATAATCATAATATGGAAATTCTTCTACATTGTTATTTCCATCTTACAAAATATTATTTCCTATGTAATTATGACAATTCTTCCATGTTCGTTTTAAGTCACACAGATGGATACAGAGACATCATTTCGAATAACACGGATTATATCTTATTACATTACAAAGTGGGTCCATTGCCATTTCATTTACAAATTAGAGCTGAAGGTAAAATTATCTTCGTCTTTTAAAGTCGTTGGTTATATGTGAACAGATACTGAAATGAAAATGGAAAGTGTCCCAAAGTTTGGTAGCCAGCCGACGCCTGTTACATTTTCTGACAGACGGTCGGTATCAGCGGGCGATCCTGTGTCGGATCTTTAGCTTGTCGAGGTGAATTTGGCCGATAATTTGACGCAAGAACATGACACAGTAACGACTTGTTTCGGAACACTTGTTTACAATCGTCATTTGGGTTAAGGGATTTAGGCTGAGTCTACTACCGAACCGAATGTCTGAATAGAAAATGTATTATTATCATCTAGATTCATCTAAACACAATGATAAATATGTGTGTCAGTCTTTGACGCAGTCTTGCGTTAATGTGTCAATGTGCGACCGATTAACATTGACGCGCCACTTCAGGAGCCTGTAACATGAAAGATGCAATGAAACTTTCGATGAACATGATGAATCGTGCGTTCTATCGGGAAGTCGTTGAAAATAGAGATTAAATAACAATATCTTTGAAAACAAATATGTTATAGGCCCCAGGTATTTGAAATAAAATGAACAGAGCAAACAGGACAAACACTGTATATTACTAATATTCACCATTAGTGTCAACTTACTGTATATACTCATGCACTGACCAACGTTTGCAGTGACGCAATCATATCAGACTACATTACGTTGGCAGCTATGATGATAAAAGTTGGTCATTATGAAAACTTGTGGAAGCGTCATGGCCAAAATGATTCGAATATCTTAAGTTCGAATCCTAACCACAGCGCCGAGTTCCTTTGACGAGAATACGTTTATATTAGTGGGGGTGGGGTGGATGCTGTATGCCACCCCACCCCTCAGCCATTGGTTCGACGCTCCCTGAGATGTATTTGAGATTAAGTACGACTTCCGCAAAACCATCAGGATCTTTTTCTAGGACACCGACGTCTGATGGCATAATGGTGAGAATCAATTGCAACGAGATAAAATAAATATGGGCCAAGTTGAAAAAAATATGGCGAAATATTACCACAGTTTTTTTTAATGGCACCAACTTGTATGCCTTCATCTGCCTTCATTTACAAATGCATTTTCTTTGCAGGGATATTTAACATGTTGATGGGGATGGGGCGGTAATTTTCATTACAACAAAACTCACCACAATAGTCAATAAATTACATTTATCTGTTTACGCCGAAGCAGCCATTCCGTTTTCTTCATGATGTCCTTAGGCTGGTTTCTGAGTAAATATGTATACATCGAAATAATCTTTTGCACTCCATTGTTCAAAATTGTTTTGATGGAAAACATCCATTATGACTTCATGCCCTGTACTGCTTTTCTTCAAAAAGTCTCAAGTCGCCCAAATCGTTTCCCAGCTCTTCAAACTTAAGTGATATTATATCACCTTTCAGTAAAATTTTCATATAACCACTAACTTAATGACAAACGTATGGATAGTAATTGAATTACGTCTAGCCACTCTATTATTTCCCCATGAGCGTTGTGGTCTATCGCGGTTCTGACTCTCGTTTTTCAACGAGTTAGGTCCGAGAGGGTTAAAAAGACCCATTCTTGTCATTAATTTCCTTCATCAAGAAATTTTTCAACAATGTGCTGCACTCAACACAGGTGAGCTAGGTGTTTGGGATCCCGAAATTGATACTTACTCCTTTAAATGCCACATGCGCTTGCATACGTTAGGCAACAGACTAGGGTAATGGTAATTAATATAGCGCTTTTAGCATTTTGCAGACTGGGTATGTGCTCTATAAATTGCAGGTATTATTATCAATATTTTAATTATCAATCATTTTTCATCTTTTACGAAACTAATAACTTTTCTGTTCACATATATCATGTTTTTTGCAAAAAACATTGTCTGTTTCTCATGAATGAGAAACTTATTTCGTCGTCAGTTGCTTTCGTATTTTTGTTAGATGAGAGCTTATGTGATGATCATCGTTCGAATGATATATGGCCTTCAAAGAAATGAACAAAAAGCGCCGCTAATATTCGACCAAACTGAATCATGTTCATTGAATAGAGAGCTCATCAGCTAAGATTGAAATTAGATTTCGGCCTGTTATCTCCTATATGTCAGTATGCCAGATCTATTTGTTGTCATTACGTTTGCGGAGCTTCTCCTTTTTCAAAGCTCTTGTCTGATGCTTTATAAACTGCTCTCATCTAATTTGAAGGCTCTGATCTGATTATCAAATTCTTGGGTTCATATGGTAATCAGCGGCATCTTTCATGTCTTTGAAATTATCCCATTCGTCTTTTGATATTCTAAACTTCTTTATGAAGCGCGCCGAAATCATTCATTGCTCATAAACCAGCTCGGCCAGTGACGCTACGCTCAGCAGCAATTTCGATTTCCAGCTGGGACGCCCCCTTTGATCATTTACCGCGCAGTCACACGGCGGCAGTCGACGCACAAAGATAAAGAAAGGAAATATGGAAGAGAGTGTGAGAGAAAACAGACCGAAAAAATCCAATGTAACGAATTTTAGCCCAAAACGTCGGCTTCTTTTCGGTACTCTTTCAATTATTAACAAGCTGATATTAATTATTGCTCGATGCGAGTCGGCCGGAGAAAGTTTTGAATTAGTTTTGCATTTTGGTTGTGACCTTCATGTCGAAGTTACACGGGTTCATTACGCTTTGTTTATTATTAGATACAGAAGAGTGGGAGAAAACGGGGAATGTAACAGGAGGATATCATTATGGGGAAAAGTCAAGCGGAGAAACAATGTGAGAGTTTACGAAAAAATCAAAGAAGATGATGAAGTTGTGAGTCGATGATTCTGAAAAGCAAGCAAACAAGTTGAAAGAAACAGCAATATTCGGCAAAGAAAATGGCAGCGACATATACCGTAGGGGAAGAATGACAGAGAGAGAGAGAATAAAAAATTGAGTGAGAGAAAGAGAGAGAGAGAGAGAGAGAGAAAGAGAGGGAGAGAAAGAGAGAAGATGGAACGACCTAATGGAGGAAGGGTGGAAAGGGGGGGGGGGGGGGGGG
>BQKZ01000115.1:188865-202416 GCA_036244855.1 Temnopleurus reevesii | reverse complement strand
TTAAATAGCCAACCGATAATACAGATTCCTTTCTTTCATTTGTTTTGTTACAAGGAAACTTGGACTCTACTCCGCAAAAACGTCATTACTCCGCAAAAACGTCACACCCATGCCAATAAAACACGATTCTAATGAACAAAACTTTCTTTTTAAAAATAAATCCAGACCAGTTTTAAGATATTGAAATATATGACCATTAAAAGGTATATTTTTATTCAAATTCTAAGCTTATATTTCGATCAAAGACGTTCTACTCGGGGATAACAAAATACTTTCTCGTACCAAATAGCAAAATGGTAGCCCCCAGGGTATTGCTAGCAGACGAAATCTTGGCTCAGAAACTGAAAATTTATCTCCTTATGCTGTTTTTTCTTGTACAATAAAATATTCCATTAAATCGGTAAATATTATACCTACTGAAATAAGTAAATATACTTTTTGGGTTTCAATCCCCTTTAACTTCTGAAAGTTGCTTTTGCAAGTAATGGTAAAATATTGAAGAGCGCCATCTCAATTTTTGTTGTCGTATAATGTGGAGGTTCCTTATCTGTCAAGTAGAATTGGTTGTGTTTTCGCAAACTAGTCGATTAGGAAATTTAGAATGGCTTGAAACCGAAACACTGCGTTTGTTGTCGGCATACCACAAAAAGGATGGACCATTTGGCTTTCTAAGAAGGAAAGTCGAAACCTTAATCGGCAAACAATTTGAAAACCATACTTTCGTAACTGGCGGCAATCTTCCAACACACTGACACAAGGGATTACAAATTTCTTCCTTCTCGTAAAGATCCCTCCTTTGTCGGAAAAACTTTTACACTTTTAATAAAACTTGTTCATTGTCATGTCAGGTAATGTCGTTATTAATCGATTATTCGTTTATCAATAATACAATAATAACAGTTTACTCTGATTCTAAACGGACATAAATATATTGAAAGAAAAAAATCAACCTGTCGTTCCCCAGATAAATTTTCCCGCCAAGGATCCGAGACAAAGAGTTCAGAGTACTTCACAAAATCGATAAAAAAGACCCTAACCAACAAATTACAAATTTGTGTGGGTTTTGCAAAACTTTCAGTAGTTTCCTTTATATATAGCCACGAATATGCGGAATAGGCGTCCGGTAAAAAGTTAAATGTCAAGCAACCACTTTTTTTGTACCTTTTGAACTTTCAATCGTTGGGAATAAGATTGTGCAGTCATCCACACTAGTGCCTTAAAAGGAATCAGTTTCATTCTATTGACTTTTCCTTCTAACCTTTCTTTATTATGACCTGACGGGGCACATGCAAGTGCAACGAAACATGCATGAATTATCAAATGTCGAGGTCTAGACATGAATTATATTCTCCTGGTAGAATTTCGCCGAGAAAAGAATGTTCGTGATGATATTTTAATATTTCGGTCATATTTGTTTTCGCTTGTCTCGTACCCGAATCACACTTATCCAACGTTTAGCCGGCATTTAGTCCATTGGCCTAATTTGATATACGAGTAGTACTCTGGCTGTATGGATGAATTTTATTGTCCAGACTTATTGTCTAATATGGCTAAAAACGTCCAGTGTTTCTCCGGCTTTTCCCCATAATCATGAATAAGATATGGAAAAAGAATGATCGACGTATACATTCAGTCATTTCTTTTCTGTTAAGCCCCGGTCACATAGGACCCCGGAAGCAACACGATTCACTCCGACTCGTTGTTCTGAGGCAGTTAATTGTGAATTAACAGAGTCGTTCGTAGGTCTACGAACAGCTTTTTAAGACACAACCCTAATATGGCACTCCGTCTGCGTTCTTGTCAATTTTCGTCATTCTGATTTTTTAGCCTGTTATGGCTAAAAAAAAAAAAAAATGTCCGGGGTGCCACCGGCTCTTCACATTATAATCAAGAACGGGGTATGGGAAAAGCATGGGCGTGATTACCGTATACATTCAGTCATTTCTTTTCTTTTAGCTTGTCTGGCATGAGCTGACGTGGATATCAGGTTTTAATGGCATATGCCGTCAAACACTGGACCTGTTTCATCAAGCTGTTCGTAGAAGTATGCACGTTCTAAGAACGACTGGTTACCCTTTCTCTGATGCATGTCAGCGATGGGAGGTATCATTGAATACAGAAAAAGATCACCAGTCTTTGGACGATTCGTGCGTATATCTTCGAACATCTTAAAATAAAACAACCCTGACATGGGAATCCTAGCTGTATTCTTGTCAATTTTCATCATCCTGATTTTTTTTTTTGTCTGTTATGGCTTTTCACAATTTTACCATAATTAGGATATGAGAAAAGCATGGGCGTAATTATCGTATACTTTCAGTCATTTCTTTTCTTTTAGCTTGTCTGACATGAGCTGACGTGGATATCAGATATGCCGGCAAACACGGGACATGTTTCATAAAGCTGTTCGTAGAAGTACGCACGTTCTAAGAACGTCTGGTGGCCATTTCCCGGATGGGTTTCAGCGACGGGAGGTATCATTGGGTGAAGGAAACGATCACCAGTCGTTCGCAGAGTTGTACGTAGATCTCTGAACATCTCTATGAAACATGACGATGTTTCATCAAATCCTTTTTCAAGTTACCAACAGCTTTAAGAAAGACAGGAGTATATTAACGAGTGCAATAGCATGATAATCATTCAACCCAATAACTAATACCATTCGTACGTAAAGTCGTTCTTAAAGTCTTTCGTAATTTGGTGAACACCACCCAGGACCCATATGTTACGGTATATGCCATTGAATCCAGATATCCACGTCAGCTAATATATCAGACAAGCTAAAAGAAAGAAAATGAATGGATGTATATGATCCAGTTGATAATCTTGAAAAACATCTTGCTTTGGAAATTTACTAATTGGTGGGAAGATATAATGGCCGTTTATCTAAAAAAAATAGACTTCGCGGATTTAAAATATATCACTATACTATATTAATAGCACTTCCATCTTAATATTTGAAATGATGTATCTGAAAAAAAAAATCAATTTTACCAGATTTTTGACAGACATACTTGACAGACGTACAAGTAGCTGGCATTGCTAGTTATTATGAGTAAGCTAAACTTGCAATACTTGACGATAAGTATAAAATCAAATTGGATTAAATTGAATAGGCGGATCTACTAATTGACGCAAATCTTATTCGTTCTCTGGACACAAAATTTGCTCTTGAGCGCACGTAAGCCTACAGGAGATTGCCCGACCTAGCAACAAGTAATGTATGCATACTGGAATCCATATTGTAGTTCAAGTGTTACCAACCGGTTTAAGGGATATCATACTGTACCTAAGTTTGTTGGCGAGAAGATGTTGCAGGAAATTTTAATCTATTCGTAAAATTTAAATTAAATTGAATTACATAAAGAACTTTGCCAGACCATCTGTTCATCCCAAATTTGATCTGTAAAGGCAACAACTTATGTAACTCAGAATTTCGCAGAGACTAGAAACACCCAATACTTGTGAACACATGATACAATGTTATACAATGGGTACAAAAATGCTCGTTTGACAATAGCTATAATGTGTAATTTACTTTTTGTCGCTCAATTACAGGAAATTACCCCAATACACGATCAATGGCCTTTTGTCTTGCATATCGATAAATTGCTATTTTTGTATGCTACGTATTTTATTTTACCTTGCCCTATACAGAGGGACATACAAAGTTTACTCTCTAAGTTAATTTATATTGGAAACGAAAACAAGATAAGATAACATTTATGTTTTTTTTGTGTATTACAGTTTAGGACGTGTTCCTCCGTAAAGGAAGTCTCCAAATAATAGTGACATTTAGATTTTGAATACAATGAAACAGCGAACGAAGTAAAATTACTCGAAGAGAGGAAATGCATGATTTTATGAATTATCAAACGAACGATATTGATGTATCATTATCATTAGCAGGTTCCAAATTTCAATAATCATTAGAGTAATTAATATTAAGTGTTCTTTTAGAACTAAAACAATCTTTACGTACATTACAACTGGCGATGTAATTGGCATTATTTAACAACTTTTTGACAACCCATACGTTACAATCATTTTAACCATTGGTAATTTTGTAGCCGAAATTAACAGGCAAATAATGGACTTCAGTAAAACATAAGTACCGTAATATTGCAGCATTATAAAAACCATCTTGTTAAAATTCATATAAAAATAAGAATAATTAATATCTTTTATCATGACAATAAATTATTTCAGACATAAGTAAGAGTTGCCAACTGTTACAACTTTTATAATGGTCATATTTCATTTTCTTGAACTTTTGACATGTTTACTTGCTGTGCATGTTAAGCCTGCGTCACACGTTTGCGTCTTAAGCCTGCGTCGGCCAAGCGTTTTTGGAAAATAAAAACGCTCCCTTGACCCACAAAGACGCAGGTTATGCGGTGGACCAATGCTCGTCGTACGCTCGTTGAGTGCAAGCCGAACGTCAGTCCACCGTCTGATCTGCGTATGCTGTCCGTCAAGGGAGCGTTTTTAATTTCCCAAAACGCTAGGCCGATGCAGGCTTAAAACGCAAGTGTGTGACGCAGGCTTTAGTGCCCATCAAATGGGACCGGACCAACATAATTCGTAACGGTTGGCAATTCCTATTAATCAAGGGAAGTCGTCATACGCGACTTTCGACAACTGTTCCATTGGCTGTTTCGTTCATGACATCATCTGTCCGATCATGAATCCACTCTGAAGCATTGAAGACCTGCTGCACCCTCGCTGCTTTCTTGAACAGAACCTTGAGGGCGTGCCTGAATTCTGGATTTCTTGCTGTGTAAATGAAAGGGTTCACACATGAATTAACATACGCCAGTAGGATGAACGCCATGTACAGACGACTGTGCATGAAATCGTCGTCAAGGATTCCAATACTGTAGAATAGATAACAGAGCTGGTCGGGTGTCCAGCAGATTATAAACGTCATCACCACAACAAAAAGCATTTGAAGGACGCGTTCCCGCGCTTGCAGAAGATTCAAGGTTATCCTTGAGGAATCCATACGGTTGTCTTTGAGAGCACGTGCTTCTGTATGCAGCTCCCGTATCGTTCTCACGTGAGCGAATAGCATTATCCCGATCGGGATGACGTACTCCGTGATGAAGAGCAGGACGCCCTGCATCATCTTGCCGAGCGTCGTGGGGAAGCTCACGATGCATTGACAGGTGTCACGATCAACCACGTTCACCACGAAGCTCCCGATGTTCACGATAAACGCTAGCACCCATATAGGTATGAACACGTACTTGATACGCGATGGAGTGATTTTCGCGCGGTAGATGAACGGATACACGATGGCGAAGAAACGTTCCAGTGATATCATACAGAGTGTGTACATAGACGCGATGAATGTAATCCACACGAGAACATTGGAGAAGACAAACTTGCAGTATAGGTTTCCCAGCCAGTCGTTGGAAAGTCTAGTTACTCTAGGAATCGGCGTGAAGCATATTGAGCATAGAAGATCAGCTACGGCTAGTCCCGCGATCAGGCAGTCCGTCCCGCGAACGCTCTGCGACTTGCTATGGATGATGATCACCAACGAGTTGCCCATGATCCCCGCGAGAGTGAGGGTTAGACGTAAGATGTCAAACCAGTTCCAGATGACCGGACCCCATACCCACGGGTCACCGAATCCGGGACAGGAAGCGTTTTGATCCGGCTTGTCTGGGAGCAATGGAGCGGTCACACCAATGTCATACTTCAGAACGCCAGCTTCTTGCGTATCTGGGGTGGAAGAGCCTCCACCTATTAGCCGGTACGTTGCGTTCATACTGAAAGAGTTTACAGCTACAGTTTCGTGCTGATTGAAAGCCATTCTGAGCGAAGCTAATATTAGCGATAACGTCACGTTCATTTATCAACAAACCTTTTGCAAAATGATTAGTTACTGGAGACGTAAAATGTTGAAATCTGCCTTCCGATGAACTTTGGTTATCCCCTGAAATATTTCAAATTTCTTGCCGGTATCTTTTGATGTTAAAAAGGTAGACAAGTTAATTTGGCATTTGATTGTCAATTAACAAAAAAAAAAAATCATCCATACTTATGCCCCAGACCCCGATATGGTTTATAAAGTTCGATACTTGCGCATAGATGAGGTAACTAAATATTAAGAATATTTTGCTCCAAAATTGCTGATGATCATTCAAAACATAAATTCTTCTTCTCGGCGGAGGAAGATTACAAATCCCGATGCATGATTTGTCCTTCTATATGAATACAAATTATTGATATTGAAGAAGATCACAGACACCGCTTAATCCTCGGACCAGATATCGCGTTTAGCACCAAAATCATAAGTTGATCCTCACTTAACATGTATGAATAAATTGGAAGAAGATAATGTATATTCCTATTCTATTCCAAATCGATTCCTGTGAGATAAAAAAAACTTGCCGCTCGATCAATAAAAACTTATATAACACACCAACGCCATGTTGAGAATGGTTATTTGAACCGCGATCGTAAGTTTAGGTTTCCTGTTAACTGGAAATAATCGGCAAGACATTTTGATATTCAAGCGTAGAAAATCCTCGAGAGTATGATTCTATATAGCGCCGGCAATGTTAACTCCTCACACTAAGATACAATGGTACTTATATTCCATAAGCTGCGTCGCCACCAACTTGTTAGGATGTTTTGTTTTTCAGACTGACTCCAAAATCTTTGACGTTATTGCAAATCCACGCTCCGCCTTTATGGAGGATAAATATTCCGTCACCAAGAATCGAATTGAGTTCCCCCGTTTCAATGTAATCAAGTAGGAGGGAATCATTCAATTAGAGCAAGCTGAAAATGTGATTAGCACCCCCTTTTGTCATTACAGGTGATGCGAGCAGACAGACGGTCGCTCTCTTCTGGAAATGGGCGCGAAAGAGTAATGCCCAGATATTGCCTAAAACCATTATTTGCCGGAGCGTATTTGCGAAATGCGTAGGCGCGCACCATCCGCGCGTCACAGCTCGTTACTCGAAAAACAAATACGGAGATGACTTCAGCGAATACAGCACTTGATCGCGTCTTCTCATCATTTCGATGGTATTTCAACCATTTCTGTCATCCAGACTAAATAAATGACATCGCCGGAGATGTTTCATTCGCTCTCATCATCGATGGCTATTAACGATTTGTCAAAAGCTCTTGGAAAATACTCCCACATGGGGGCCAGAGAGCATCTAACCACGAGAAATAATGAAGTAAGAACTGATGTTGTGATTGTCGAATCTCAACTTTCTAGGGAAGAATTTATTTCTGTCAGTGAAACGTCCGATAGGTTTTTCGAAACTCTGGGATAATACTCCAATCACTCGGGGCTAGGGAGCATGAAACCGCGAAAAATAATGAAGTAAGAACTGATGTTGTAATTATCGAATCCTTCCTTTATCTCTGTGCTGCAAAACATCGATGGAACATCCAATAAGATGCAACAGTGATGAAGTAATGATCGCTCCAATGAAAGAATCCGGATAGGCAATTGTCGTCTGGCAAATATTTACTGTATCTGTCAAATTAGTGCGCTTGAGTTGAAGTCTTGAATGATGTCACCGATGGGGATCTGCTTTCTGTCATCGCAGCCATCTAATGGTGGGGAGGAAAAGAGGAAGAGAGAGAGAGAGAGAGAGAGAGAGGGTGAATGAGAGAGGGAAGAAGGGGGAAGAAGGAGACAAGCTGGAGAGAACAGAGAAAGAGAGAAAGAGGAAGAGGAATGGAAAAGGGGGAAACAGGCGTTGCGGAACAGAGGAAGAGAAAGAGGAGAGAGAGAGAGAGAGAGAAAGAGAGAGAGAAAGAGAAAGAGAGAGAGGGATAGAGAGATAGTGTCAGATGGTAAACGGAGGGAGAAGAGAAGAAGCAATTGAGAAGGAACAAATGAAGATAGAGAGAGAAATAGAAATAGAAAGACAGGGAGTGAGAGAGAGAGAGAGAGAGAGAGAGAGAGAGAGAGAAAGAGAGAGAGCAGAAGGAGGGAAAAGAGAGAAAAGGGAGAAAAATACATGTATTAGCTAAAAGCTTACACATAAAATGATTTTAACGTAAATTTCAATCTTATCATAAACAGATAAATAAATTCACATCATACATGGTATAAATCTTGGAAATACTCTTTAGGAGTGCAGGCTATGTTAACTCGACTTGTAGTCTCTCATATATAAATGGCTTGATCTAAAATGTGTATTATATATTGTCACGTGCAACATTCGGAATGGGCATTTCTCGTATTCAAATGGATCTCTTCAGAATTCAGACGATTTCTAAGAAATAGGGAAAGACGTGAGTTGAATAATTGATTAATGTTTGGGGTATAAATTCATCTTGATCTGATTTTTAAGTGGTTATCATAAAGTGCCCCAAATATGTCACGTTTCCAACCGGACTAGAAATGTATATATTACATACCCATTGACAAACTTCGTTTAAAGGGCGAGGGTAACATCTGTCTTAAATCAAAGGCGCCCAAAATATAAAAGTGGTAAAAACAAGTCCCCCATGATCTTTCTCATGAAACTTAGACAGGGAAACCCTCTAGATGATCGATTTTAAAATGAAGAACGCCTGCAAAAGGCTACGTTAAACCACATCTCTTTATTCTTACAACGGAACCATATCAATCCTTATGAATCAGAACGTATGAAAATATATCTTTCTAGTACGGAGGTGATTTTGCGAAGTATAAACAAAGCAAAATTACTTAGTGTACTAGAAAGATATCCCAGCATGCTTAGCCTTTGAAACAATCTTAAAAGGCACAATTGACACAAATTAAATAGATGATGATTTCGTAAATGATTTAATTACGTTGAATTGAGTGAATGTTGAGATATGAAAAGGATAACGATTATATTTTGATAATGAGAAAAATTCTGAATGCTCTTCCAACTCTCTTTGTCTTAAAAAAGAAATTCCTTGAACAGGAAGTTCTTTTCTTTTCGTTCTTTCGAAACGTAAACATATTTGAAGATACAAGTCTGACTGACTTTACGACCATACCGCTTGCATTTACTCGCTAGACATCACCACAAAAATGTGAAAACCCTAAAGTATTATTGGAATAATATACCCGAGATAATTCATATCGGCTCCAACCATGGATTTATGATCCATCTGTATGCTAAGTCATTCTGGATGGAACAACGTTTCGAAAAACAAGCAAATAAACCATTGTAAAAGTTTACACCAATCTTTCCGGTCAGCTAAAGCCCACCGAACACGTTATGACCGGCTTACGACGCGATTTTAGGAGGAAAAGTTAAAGTACCTCTTATTCAAAGATAACGAAAATCTTTGATCGAGGTTCTAGATACTTGGAGTAATTATAAGCTATAAAAATTGCATAGTTCAAGCTTTCTCGTCGGAAGGAACACCAATTTGTCTCCGAGTCATATGGAAATCAAAACAGTCAATAGCAGTCTTAAGATTATTTACGATTTGGAAACTGATTTGTTCCCTGTATCCGCGAAAAAGCTAATTAATGCCTTAAAATCATACATCAATTCTTTTATGTGATTGGATTGATTTATTTGTCAAGATGGAAACGAAACATATGACCAAAGGTAGGACTTAATAACAATCTTGACAGGATTAGTCCATGCAAGCTCGAAAGCTTAAGTATTCATAATGAGCTGTTAGAACAAGAGTCAGGTAGATTTTTATTTATGAAAATGCCAGTATGGATCGCTACTACAATTTAAGTCCTAAATCAGGTCGTAATTCGATCGTAAAAGCAGACTCACAGCTTCGTGTTTTAGCTTGCGTCGGCCTAGCGCTTTGGAAAATTATAAAAAAACGTGCCTCAAGCGCACAATACACGCGGATCAGACGGCGGAATGACGTTCGCCTTGCGCTCAAGGACCGTACGCGTAACGTCAGTGCACCATATCAACTGCGTCTTTGTGCGTCCAGAGAGCTTTTTTATCAAAAAGGTTCGGGTGACGCAGGTTAAGTACGCAAAGGTGTGAGTCGGTCTTAATGTGTGACGATGGCTGCACATAACCTGTATTTAGGAACAGCAGGTTCAATGACACTCGTTTCATCGTGAGCTATATTCATTCTCGACTCGTAAAAGCTCCAAATCAAGACCAGTGAGCCAACATTTCAGGAAGGCGACGATTTTCCCAGAACAATTAGACTATATTTATACAATTTAATATACAATACCCGACACGGATTTATGGTTTTTAAGTAGCAAGATATTGGGTCGGCTATTTTTTTTGGGGAAGGCGTAAAGTGTATCATTACTGATTTCATCCTTTGAGAAACCCTTCTCATAATTGATGTCCATGTCAATAAAAATACTGCGACAGGAAATGACTTTTGTCATGTTATCATGTTATTTTTTTCTAAAGTGAAATCGAAAATTGTCCTAAGCTTATTGGATCATTTAGCTATCGGCATCAAAGGTGGATAAGTAAGGAAAATGAAGACAAGAGGAGAGAGAGCGGAAATGGAACAGAGAAATAGAGATAATAATAACTGCAATTGTAAGAGGGATAAGTTGGGGGAATTTAGTGTAAAAGAGAAAGAGAAAGAGAGAGAGAGACAGAGAGAGAGAGAGAGAGAGAGAGGGGGGGGGGGGGGGGGGGGGGGGGAGAGAAGGTGTTGCTATCAGCAGAAGAAGTTAAATCAGTGCAAGCGTTGTTGGATACATAAGGAAAAATATGAGAAGAGAGATAGAAATAGAGAAATATAGGGTACTGTTATCATGCAGCGGAAGATATGAAATCACTACATGAGTTATATTGGGTAAAACGGAGGATGTAAAGAAGGATGATGGAAAGAAGTCGCTTCTCGGCCTTTTGGCTAAGATCATGTGCAGAATAAAGAGATAAAAAGAGATATCTCACCTCGTGCATGTCATGTGTAAGTGGACAAGTAAGGAATATGTAAAGAAGAGAGAGAGAGAGGAGAGGAGAGAGAGAGAGAGAGAATTTTACAACATTAGTTTTATCGGGAAGGATAATCATGCTATCATTGTAAGATATGAAATCACTCTAAATACCAAAAAAAAAAAAAAAAACCCAAAAAACAAAACTGAGGTGGATGAACAGATATAAATGTGAAGAGACATACCCAAAAATAATACACTAGTAACCTTATCGAGAGAGTTAATGANCTATGGTAGTAGGAGTAGTGTCGAAAGTATTAGTCAGAGTAGAGGCCAGTAGTAGTAGTAAAACCAGTATTCGTTGCAGCGGCTTTAGTATAGTAAAAGTAATAGTAGTACAAGAAGTAGTAGTAGAAGTCGAAACAGTATTAGTTTAACGATAAAGTACATGTAGTATATGCTGTAGTTTCTGCAAAAGTATATGAGAACAAGTTGCAGTAGCAGCGTGAGTAGTTGCAGTGGTACCTGTAATAGTAGAAGTAGTAGTTGCAGCAGCAGCAGAAGTAGTAGTAGTAAAATTAATGCAGGGCAGTTGTTGAACTGTGGAACAATGTTATACCAATAGGCCGGATTACTAAAAGATTTACACTTATTCACGTTTCTTGCCAGCTAACGTATATATGTTTATAGTTACATGTTATTCCTCAAACGGGTGGGAACCAAATGAACTTCAATGCTTGGCACCCAATTTCCATACATTACTTGTTGATATGTCGGTCAAGTCCATCAGGGCAAGCCTTTTGGTACAATAAAAACGATATCCATCATAAAAGATAATGAGCCAGTGATCGGTCTATATCCCTTCATGCGACTTCTGATGAATCCCATTTGTACCGAAATTGACTTAAATGTGACGTCATTCATATCTAGTTCGGAAACTATCTAGGGCTTTACCGTAGAATAATCGATTACTATGGCAAGAAATAATTTGCCATAATTTTTTACACACTCTGGCAAAAGTTTTTTTTTAAATCTATTAATGGCAAAACGATTTCTAAAGTGTTCGTCAAAGAACTTGAGTAGTAAAAGTATAGGTAGTAGGAGACGAAGTAGTAATAATAGTCGTAGTAGTAGTAGTAGTAGTAGTAATAGTAGAGTACAAGGTACAAGAGTTTTTAGCTTACGTCGGCACAGCAGTATAGAAAATTAAAAAAGCTCACTGAGCGCACAGATACGAAGTTCAGACAAAATATTTACGTTCGGCTTGTGCCCAACGGAACGCAAGCCGTACGTCAGTCCAGCGTCTGATCCACGTATTTTGTGCTCTCAGGGAGCTTTTTTTTTAAATTTTCAAATCCGCTGGGCCGACGCAGACTAGAAAGTAAAGTTGTGAGTCGTTTTTATGCCGAGAATCCGATGTATGTGAGACACCATTGTTCAATGGTAAATGAATACCTTCCAAAGTTGCATTTCATTTTTAGAGGGCTCAGGTTAAAACCAAAATGAAAAGAATGAAATATTTTGGGAAAATATCGCTCCAGAAATTGGCATTGGAAAAAATCTTAGTGGACAACCATGTATCTGAAAAAAAGAGGAATTCGGGAAAATCCCCTTTCACTGAAAATGATTTGTCTCGTGTATCAAACATAATTTCCATTGGGAAATGGACATATTCGAAGTAATTTCCTTTCTCCCTATTACTTTGGGGATGGGGGAATCAAAGGTAATAATATCTGCCTCAACAGAAATTAGAAAAATGTCGACTAACACGCCAATTTTAAACGAAATGTTGAAGAAAATGTTGTCACATAAGCTTACAAGTTTTCTTTTTACTAGACATATTTTAGTTTTCTGTCTCATATCTTCAGGGCATTCGTATTTTGTTACCAATTCCGCAGTACGAATTCCCTACAATTGTGGCTACTTAGCACGTTGCTACTCAAAGTAAAAGTTTTTTACGTTTAATATCCAGCATGAATTTACAACATATGTGCAATAAAGTCGGAGTCTAATTTTAATGGAATTTGTTATCCTCTCCTCTAAACGCCAACATACATAAATCGCATCATAATTGATTGGATTTCATTGTTTTTAATGCCATTTCCGATGATAGTCGACGCTCTCTGACTCACTGTAATTGCAAATTGGCTCCATATTATTCTGATTTGAAAGCATTTCGGAAATGATCGGTCCTAATGTTGTAAAAATTAAAGGAGAACTACAAAGGCGCCATAATTATAAGATTATGCTCATATTGGTCTCACATCATAATCTGTTAAAAGAGAATATCAAATATCGACCCGGGGACGTTTTGCTTTTTTCGTAACCAAAGTTTATGAAAAAATGAAATGGGTTTATTCTGTCTAGAACCATGGAAAGCCGTTAAACAAATAGGCGAATTACTAATATTGTAAATATTTTATGCGTTCTCAAAAGTTGTTCTTGACAACCGGAAAGCGACATTCCTAACGATAGGCTTTAAAGAAGAATGAACCCTAGAGGATAATATACACCTATAAGAAAGGTATAATATACCACTACTAATCAGACTGGATCAAGCTCTAAAATAATTTCAGAAAAGTGTAAATTTCCCGATATTTTAGAACAGGTCTTCGTCTGCTATCACATTACAAGGGGGCTGCCATTTTGTTCTGAACAGATATTTCGACGTGACCCATTGATATCATTTTGTATGGCAAGGGAAATATTAATTAAACTGTAAAATA